>JAODAL010032068.1:0-47504 GCA_025379985.1 Phyllomedusa bahiana | reverse complement strand
AGGCCCATGCTTGGGTGTTTGGGGCAATCAGCATACGCTTCCTTTTTAAAAACCCTGCCCTTTTTCCTTTTTATCCTTTGCCAAATACCCCGCTCATCAACCCCAAACCTGCTTGGGGCAACCTCGGGAAACCCTGAGCTCTTCCCAACTCCTGGTGAGGTTTAAACCCCCCCCTTTTGGGTTTCTAAAGGACCCTACTTCAAGCGTAAAATTTGGCGGATACGGTTTTTTCATAAAATTAAGGAATTTACACTATATATTTTTGACAATGTGACCCCAATACACCTACCGAAAATGCAAAAATAATGTTTTAAAACCCCTCATCAGCACAAACTCCAACAAAAACTAAACCCACAAAACAAAGGGCACAATTGCCTTTTTTCCTGTTTACCGCACATTTTTTTTAAGGTGTGGGCTGGTGTGCAACAGACTCTTTGACTGTTTGATCTGAATTTCTTTCTTTCTACCTGGCCCTGTTTGAAATGACTTTTCTTCTATCGGACAATGCCTTTAAACAGAAATAATTTTCCACAGCGCATTACACCATAAACATTCGTCACGTCAAGTAGGGAACCTCTGTTAAAATAGGGTCCACATCAGTTCCCGGGGTAAGGACCCCAAGCTAAATTTTTTGCACCGGGCCCCCTCATCCTTTAGTTACGTCCCTGGTTGCTGCATCTCAGTAATACTTAATCCTGGGAAATCTGAGTGCCAGCAAGGATATGTTTTGAGAGGTATTTTTACCTTAATGGACTTTAGTCCAGGATTTAGGAGTGACTGGGAAAAGTGGGTGGGAAAAGTTGCTCTTGTACTTTATCCAGGGCTTTACCCTTTTTAAAAACCGTGGTAGAGCGGGAAAAGGAGGTGTGTTAGAAGCCTATTAGAAATTTTTTATGTTCATTTTTTTTGAGCTTTGGAAAAGTAACTTGTAACTTTTCTGGTCCCTTTAATTTCTGTACCCCAGTTGAACAGTTGAGGGCCTGTAATTCGTTTCCTGAAGAAAAAATGTACCTCTTCGTCTCCGCTGAAGAAAATATTTAATTTGCACTCAAAAACCTTATTTTAAATAATACTTTTCATTTTGAATAGGCATTCCCCGTCCATGATTCCTTGATGGAACAAAACCCCATTTGCCTTT
This sequence comes from Phyllomedusa bahiana, assembly GCA_025379985.1. Lineage (NCBI taxonomy): Eukaryota > Metazoa > Chordata > Amphibia > Anura > Hylidae > Phyllomedusa > Phyllomedusa bahiana. The sequence continues at coordinate 46,366 of JAODAL010032068.1, read as the reverse complement.
GCGGGTTTATTCTTCAATGGGGGCAAATTGGTTTTGAATTTTCCATGTCCTACTTCGGGGACCCCTCGGGCAAAGAATTAACCTACATCCCTTTTTGAGGGCCAAAACATCCGGTCCACTCGATACTGGGGGGCCCCGGGTCTCCTATCCACCTGCTAGTTTACTGCACAAATTTTAAACTTAAAAAAAGTTAAAGCAAAAAAGTTCAAGAAAATATTTTGTGAAATAAAAAGTAGAAAATGTTCCATACTGAACCTGTTAATTTTAATAAATGTTTTAAAAAATTAGGATTTATTGGTATTTTCACATCCATAATATTTTGGGCCTTTAATTCGGGTTGATATAAAAATTTGACTTTCTGAAATTTGATTTTTAGCAATTCGATTCAGGTTGGCCTGATCAAATTTTATTTAAAATCAGCAAAAAATCAACACTATCCATAAGCTGGGGTTAGTGTTCTTTTACTGGCTTTTATTGACATCCCATCGGCAGAAAATGGGGTCTCACTTACTTCGGTTAAAAAAATGTAGGCGGGACACTGTTTAAACTAACGTAATGACATGGGGACGGAAGTGAGGTGCACAAGGGAGTACAACCCAACGAACAAAAATTTAAACCCAGAAGAAACCAAAAATAACGTCAATAAACGGTTAAGGATTGGATTAGGATTGGTCCTGTCAAACAAATCTCATCTTTTATGATGATTATTCTAGACTGATTTGGTAAAGGCATTGGATTTATATTTTTTAATTTTTCTAAAAAATTTGATACGTGCCACATAAAAGGTTGGTAATAAAATGAGAATGCTTGGTTTTTAGGAAAAGGGTTTGAAATAATAAAAACGGGCTCTATGAAAAAAACAAAGGGGTGATGAAAATTTGGGAACATACTCTCACTGGATCCCTGCCACAGGGATACCACAGGGGTCAGTATTAGGCCCTATTCTCTTTTATATATTCATTAACTACCTTTCAGGGGAATTTTTTTTGGGGATAAAAAAAAAACCTAACTTTGAAATGATCTAAAAGTGTAAAAAATTAACACGAAAGGATAAAGTTTTATACAAATGGATCTGGATAAGTTTGAGGCATGGGCAGAAAAGTGGCCGATAAGGTTTAACACAGATAAATGCAAGGGTATGCACATGGGAAGGAAAACTTGAAATCTTAGTGAACAGTAAATTTAATTGCAGCAGCCGGTATCCGGCAGCAACTGCCAAGGCAAATAAGACCATGGGGTGTATTAAAAGAGGCATAGATGCACACAATTAGAACATTATTTTTCCATTAGATCTTGCCAAAAGACCTTGAACAGCTTGAACAGTTTCAAAGGCGGGCAACAAAAATAATAAAAGTGCTGGGTGGGCTGCAATAGCCAGAAATATTAGCAAAATTAGGGTTATTTAGTTTAGAGAAAAGACAGCTTAAGATGGATCTAGTGAATATGTTTAAAGAAATCAAAGGTAAATAAAGAGATCTCTCCTAAGATTTATTTATATCCAGGATTGTACCTAGAACAAGGGGGCATCCTCTACGTCTAGAGGAAGAAGTTTCAAATAAATATAGAAGGGATTCTTTACTGTAAGACAGGAGAATTGTGGAACTCTCTGTCAGAGGAACTTTTCATGGTGAATTCACTACCTGAGTTCAAAAAGAGTCTGGATGCATTTCTAGAGTGTAATATCACTGTTATACAAATTTTCAAGTTTACAAGTTGTTAGGTTCTGTTATACAATGAGCCATTTCATAATTTTGAGCTCCTGTATTCAAATCTTTTGTTTTTAGTTGGCTCTTCTTTCTATGATATCAAAGAATTTTCCGTTTACTGCTACATCTAATTAATGCATAAAAGTTTCAGAACACTTGAAACATTATTATTTTTGTAAATATATAGTTGCTAAATATTTTGTTATGCCAATTTTCTGATATTTATTTAGAGGAAACTTAGCAACAAATCAAAAAACGAAAACATTTCTAATCACTATTGTGAATTATAAACAGTTACAGAAATTGCACTCCAAAATTTAGTCCTCATTGAGTAACAACTGCTTTTTCTTGTCTCTTGTACATATGATTCGAATCATCTCTTACAATTGTCCAACAGTATTCTGCAATCATTGATAGATTCCATTTTCCTTAATATATTTTCTCCATAGCTACAAAAAAAATTAGTTACCATTAATGTGAATACTACCCATGCAGCCTTTTCCGTGCCCTGCAACAGTGGAGAAACTCCTCATCTTGAAGAAGCTTATGAATCTGAGGTCCAATAAAGACTCCTTCCTTTATCTCTGCTTCACTCAACCTTGGAAATTTATCAATGAGATACTTGAATGCTTTTGCATTTTTATCCATTGCCTTTACAAAGTTCTTCATTAGGTCCAACTTGATATGCAATTGTGGTAACAAAGTCTTACGTGGGTCAACAAGTGCTGGATGCAGGACATTTTTACTCCCTGGCTGAAGTGAATGTCAGAGAGGCCAGTCTCTTACTGAGCAATATTCTCTTGCACTACTTTCCCACTCACATAGAAAGCAGCAGTACTTTGTGCATCCACCCTGGAGACCAAGTAACAGGTCGACCACCAATGAGTTATCACAAAGGCATAGTTCAGGCTCCTCAACAGCTGTTTCATGCTGTAATAGATTCCTTTCATATGGACTGCATAACCAACTGGAATTGAAGATAACTCATTGCCATTATGTAGTAAGACCACTTTTAGGCTTGTTTTGGATGCATTGATGAAGAGCCTCAATTCCTCTGGATATGAATTATCTTCAGAACTTCTGTTAAACTATTGATGTTGTTGCATTTCACAAGATCGCCCTCCATGAAGAAATATTGCACAAGATCTTTATCATGGTTTCAGAAACAAAGAAATCAGATTATCCCCCGTTAGGAGATTCCACTGCTGTAGCCTGGAACTTAAGAGCTTAGCCTTATTCTTGGACATATCCAAATCTCTAACGAAATCGTTCATGTCACTTTGTGTTATAAGTAGAGATGTGTGAGCCCTAAAAAGTTTGAGTTCGAGTCGAACCTCGAACTTTGAGAAGCTCAGTTCGGAGTTCGAGTTGAACTCGAACCCCATTAAAATCAATGGGAGAAGATGTTTGGGTTAATTTTTATACCTATACAGGTGAGATGAAGCTGTAATTACCATCCATAACAGTACACCAACACTAGGTGCATTATACGCTGGGCCCGACACATTGAAATGTGCCTAAAAATGATATGCTGTGTGCGCCTCCATAACACAGCATATAAATTGAATTGGATGTAATGCGCCTATCGAGGCGCATTGCACACGGAGGCGCATAACATATCATTACAAGATTATGTAATGCACCTATCACATATAAACTTGTAATTATAAGTTATAAGCCTCCGTGCACAATGCGCCTCGATAGGCGCATTACATACTCTACCAGTGATATGCTTTGTGCCGCGATTAGCGCAAATCGCAGCACATAGCTTATCATTGGAAGTTTATGTAATGCGTCTAATGAGGCACATCGTGCAAGGAGGCACATAGCATATCATTACAAGTGTATATGTGTTAGGCACATTTCATATACTTGTAATGATAAGTTATGCGCCTCGGTGTGCGATGTGCCTCGACTTGCGCATTACATACGCTTCCACTGAAATGCTATGTGCCACAATTAGCGCAAATCGTGGCACATAGCATATAATTAGAAGCATATGATATGCCCCTATCGAGGCACATCGTGCATGGAGGTGCATAACTTATCATTACAAGTATATGAAATGTGCCTAACACATATACACTAGTAATGATATTATGTGTTAGGTGCATTTCATATACGTGTAATCATAAGTTATACGCCTCCTAGTGCGATGTGCCTTGATAGAAAAGAGAAAACTGGCACTGCAAAATTAAAATCCAAGACAGAAATCTAAGGTATTGCCTTGTATTTCAGTCCCAGATTTCACATTGGATTCTCCCCAAAATATCAATGCTGTTTTAAAAGCAGGGGTTGGTCACACCAAATATTGATTTTATTTAGATTTTGCATTTTGTTAATTAATTAAAAATAAACCATTAACACTTCTATTTTTTAAAGCATTGCACAGTACTGTATATACAGTATAACTGAATACATTTTGTGTTTGTTATAGCTGCTAGAATATTCTTAAATGTTACTCTCTCAACTCATTTACATAGAAAGAAAATGAGAGCGGAAAGATCAGGACAGATTAAAATGACGCATTTCTAGACTAAACAGCAAAGATGATTTATAAGTAGATTTTCCATACTATTGAATCAGAAAATTAATCAGAAAATCATCTTAATTCACAGAGCACGCAAATTGATTTTCTCATTTCTATTAATTCTAAATGGTAGGAACAGACAGGCTTGCTTTGTACTGTATTAACAACATGTCTGTTGAGAAAAACAGATAAGAGCAACATTGCAACTATACTCAAGACGTGGTCATAAAATGGAACTCCACATTCCTGTAGCAGCTATGTAGAGCAATTAAAAAAACCTCCAGCGTGAAGAAATGAAATCTAAAATACGCAGAGAACATTAAGGGAATCCTGGCTAGTGAAAACATTGAATTAAACATGAGACTTCATGCTCTCTGAGGTGAATGCAAACCTTGTCAAAGTTTATCAGTATTCTGCTACATGACTGGGAATGAAACAATCAGTAAATATTTACAGAATGCAATATCATTCATTCAGCTTTAAACAACCAACCATCAACAAGAATCGTTCAGAACAGAAGGTAATATTACAAATATACTGAATGTGACTCCGCAGGGAACATTTCTTACCCAAGAAAAATGACTTAATATCTGCCAAATGCAGTAATCAAAACACTAGTTTGCCTTTGTACTTCTAACATTCATTGCTTCCTAAATCTGAACATCTCACAAATGGCTGTGTAAACAGATGCTGCACATGATGGCTATCTATTAATATAATTTAGGGTGAAGTTACAATAACTACTCATAATGTATGCCGTGTAGTATTCCTTTGTGCACTTGAAAGACACAAGACAAAGGAAATTGAATCTGCAGTGACCGTTTCCAATTATTTATTGTGGTTTTATGTCTTATAACACAGTTTGGAAATTTTTATGAGTTGAAACTGCATAGGGAAGATATAAAAGACTGAAATTCATATTAAAATTCAAAGATGCGCATGTAGGTCAGTTAAACTCAATTCTTTATGTTGTCTGTCTGGGTTTGTAGAGTTTGACTACTCATGTCTTGTCCTTTATACTTATCTGGAAGTCATTTGATAATATTACATGCATTTGGAAGATTTTTGGTTCAACAATTAAATCAACATGTCACCGATCACGCCGCGGTCCCCTGCCATGGACCGCCAGCGTGTCGTGCCTTCCTGGTACTGGCCTGTCCTGTCCTATTGCTTCCTGGGGTCCTGTGTGCGCACTGTGCCTCCTAGGGCAAGCGCGCGGCAGCTTCCTGCCATTTATAGGTTATTTGTCTCTGTCTACTTCCTTTTGACCTATGACCCCTGGCTTTAAGAGGAAGTTTCTCCCTTTGCTCTGGGTCAGTCCATTGCATTGCATTGTTTGCTGCAGTCTCATGCTGAGTCTTTCCATTGAGCTCCTGCATGTGTCTCTGGACTTAACCCCTGAGATGCTGGTTCAGTTCCTGTAGTCATCAGAGCTCCTGACCATATGTCTATTGTCTCCTGCTGTCCTGTGTCTGCTGTATCTTGCCGTGGTCCCCGTCCTGTATGTGCTCTTCTGTTCCTGCTGTATCCTGCTGTGATCCCTGGTCTGTACTTGCTGTATCCTGCTGTGTTACCTGTCCTGTTCCTGCCGTATCCTGATGGTGATATGTGTACGTTTATTCCGGCTGTATCCTGCTGCACATGCTACCTATGGTCCTTCCTACCACCGCCTGTGGTCCTGTCCTGCACCTCGGCTGTCACCGCAGGTAGCCACGTCAGGGGTGGCGACCTGGGGGGTCCCTGCAACGAAGTCTGTCCCGCTTTGCAGCAGGCTCCGGTGCGGCCCTTAGACTACGCTCCCTGGCGTGGTTCTCCACATACCATCTCGCCTGCGGTGACCACAGTCGATCCACACCCTGAAGTCAGCGGTTGGCGCTTCAACGTATGCTGTTGTCACCGCATCCGTTACACAACATAGGCTAAACTGGCGAACAGAGGCCAGAGAGTCCTCTAGTCTTCACCATGACACTTCATTTTTAAAATAAAAAAATAAATAAATAAGCAGTCAGTTATATAAAGTAAAAAAAAAGGTACTCACCTCTTTACGCTACCATCGATGCAGCATTGAAGCGCTGATGGTCACTTTCATCTTTGTTTACAAACTGTCAGCACGTGTCCGCTACAGTCAATCAGTGTACTCAGGGTCAAGTGCCATTTTATTGGCATAACTGCTCAGTAATGGGAATAGTGATGTCAATGCTATGTCAGTCATCATGTGTCCTCTGAAGACAACAGTGGCCTCATCGGTCAAGTGCCATTATCTAGGAATCAATAATATTGTGATGGGATTGGTGATGCCAATGATATGTCAGTCAGCCCATGTCCTCAGCAGCTAATAGTCAGCTCATCGTTCAAGTTCCAATGTGTAGGCATCAGTGCTCAGGGATAGGAATGGTACTGCCAAAGGTATGTCAGTCATCATGTGTCCTCAGCAACCAACAGTGGGCTCATTGGTCAAGTGCCATTCTGTAGGCATCACTGCTCAGTGATGGAAATGGTGATGCCAATAGTACATCATTCATCACGTGTCCTCATTGTTCAAGTGCCATTCTGTAGGCATCATTGTTCAGTTATGGCAATAGTGATGCCAATGGTACATCAGTCATCACATGTCCTCTGCAGACAACAGTGGGCTCAGCGGTAAAGTGTCATTCTGTCGGCATCACTGCTCAGTGATGGGAATGGTGTCCTCTGCAGCCACTTGGTGGCCTTATCAGTCAAGTATCATTACATTGGCATCTGTTTCTATCACTGAGCTTACTCATATATCCATATTAATATACAGCATCTGTGCAAGATGTTCAACCAACCTGGCTGAGAGCTTTGTCTTGTTTCTACCAAAAAAGGTTGACCTCCATGAATCTTCCAGTTAATTGAAGCTGTTAAAGGGGTTGTCTCACTACAAAGATTGCTTTTTATGTTAAAGATCTTGCAAAAACAAGTCACTTTGCAATATGTGTCCATTAACAGTGTCCTACCTATTCTGAGATATCCCCTCTTCTATGAGCTGCATCAGCTCCGCAGGTTACTATAGCTACAGACTTGTTCAATCTCTCAGGATAAGCTGTCAGCACTGGTTGCTATAGCAACAGACCTGACTTCTATTGCAGCCTAGTGGAAGCCAGTAAACACTCCCCTGAATTCAAAGTGAAACCAAGAAAACAGGACTGAGGTAAGAGGAATCAATGTAGTGAGACAACCCCTTTAAAGGTCAAAATGGTAAGATGTCATTTTAATATTATGAGCAATGCTAATATAACTTGACACATCAATTCTAGAAGAACCCGTGTAATATACATATAACAATGTCAGATATCTATGATTTCACAAGTACCACCTGAGACCAGTGACAGACTAGGCTACCTTGAAATAACTGTGAGGGTCAATTAGGTGTCATGTGATGCATATTTGTGGACCTGTTGTAGTAGAAACCCATTTTTATGCCCAAATCAGCACCAACCAGAAGATCATCTGACACCCTAGTGGGCCAGTTAAACCTTGACTGAAAACATGGGATAAATTGAGAGGTCCTTAAAGGGGTTTTGCCACGATGTATTGTTGACTTGGGATCCTCCAAAATGGGTATTTAATCACTTTTCTAAATATATCTGATTACAAAAATTGCAGCCGGAGAGAGATACAGGCTGCCTTACCTGCCCTTAGTTACTTAAAAGCTTCTATTAGATATGACCTGACAAGAGCTGCTGGCTGGGCTTGCGCAGAGCACACTTCTTATCTGATGAAAGGGAGCTGAAGAAGCTTTCAAGGCACCGGGTAGAAATATGTTGTCTTTTGTATACAGAATCCACTAGTTGTAATGTGATTATCTGAGTAGATCCCTGCTTTATCTGATGACAGAGAACATGAAGAAGCTTTCAAGCTGCTGTGGAGAAAAGGTGTTGTCTTTTGTATAAAGAATCCACTAGTTGTATTTTGATTATTTGAGTGAACATTTCACACGATCCCTTGTGCAGGGCTCTGTGCTCTGGCTGTGTCTCGCTCTCTCTTAGCTCAGCATGGCTTGTTTACCTTTGCTTCTTAGCAGATAAGGCATGTCCTGGCAAAACCCCTTTAAGTAGTCACTATTAATAACATTGTTTTCAAGTGAGGAAGACTCATGCTCTGGGTGTTACATGAAAATTCTTTCTATAGCTCCCAATACAATTTTTAACAATGCTAGGTTTTAGTATTATAAACACATTGCCAAGTCTTTTGTAATACAACTATCATTATTCTATTATTTATGCTACAAATCAACCCAAGATGACAACTGTGTAGTCCAATGAGACTATAACGTACATAGTGAATAGAGAGTGTCAAAAGTTGATGAATGAATGCACCTGCTGGAGCCAGGTATGACAATTCTCATAAATAAAATCCGGTTAGTTCACAATAACTCTGTAGGTTAATACTATAATGTGTGATTTTTTCAGCAGTATCTCGTTTTGTACTGACTGGATGGTGTGTTGATTCACACACATTTCCTGAGAGAAACTCATTTTTGGATGGTTTCCTTGTTTTCATGACGATTAACCACAGGAAAGCTTTGTATACCCATGATGCAAATTACAGGTTATGTTTAGCAATGTTGCAGCCGTAGGGGAGCATTTGCCTCATACAATGAGATCATTAGTATTCAACTGTACTTTTGCTAGACTTCAAAAATGAGTAATAGAAAGAGTAGGCGATAAGAAAGTTGTTTAATCCTCCTAAATTAAAGCTTTCGCAGTTTTGCCGTTTGATTAGTGTAATTTAAGTAGTTTAAAACCCAGTAAGCAAACAAGCAAAAAAAAGACTTTCTTTAAAACATGTCTCACGTCATTTTCAATGCCATTCTTTGGTCATGTAAGAGAAATTATATTTGTTACTAAAGCTTCTCACGATGGCATTTAAGGCCACATGTATAAAATTTGGCGTTTAAATGCCAAATTTCATGTGCATGATAATAGTCTAGAATGCGGCTGATTTAAAAAACCCTTTGCTCTACAGGGGGTCTAAACCCAGGTGCATTTCTAGCGCAAAAGGATACTTTTCGGGCTGGGGGATACCATTTTGAAAGGGGATGTCCCTGTTCCAGTTTGAAAAGTGCCTAAAAAGGCCCATACCAAAGCTATAAATCTATACCCTTTGTACGATTCTAGGCCCCCCGCCCTTTTGCACACCCCCCAAAAATCAGGCGCATTCCCAAAGTGTTTGGCTTTTGCGCTCGTAATGCCCTGATAAGGGTTTTTTCCCCGGTGGCAGGGGTCAGTGAAGAGAACGGGGGGCGCGCCTGAAAATATGCCAGACTTCTGGCACAACCCCGTTCTTTTACACAGGGAAATATATTTAAAATCAAGGGTGTATTTACATGTAGCATGTGGTATCATTGTGGTTTTACGTAACCATAATTTTCACTAAAGAAAGGTTACTTGTTTGTACTATACAGGTGACAAAGAAAAAGGCCAAAGATGTTTCCCTGAATTTTACCAAAACATTTTTTTGAAAGTAATTTTCCCACCAAATTTGGTTTCCCAAAAGGGATCTTTTTTTTGTCTTTTGATGCATTTTTTTTATTCCCTTTTCCACCCAAATTTCACCCTAAAAAGCTGCAACTACATTGTCCAATTTGTTTAAAAAGTAAAATACAAACCCCCATCAATTTTACTTAATGCGGTATCCCCAAATCCATAAATTTTAAAAAAAAACACATGTTTCTGTCAACTATTCACACACATTCCATGCTGAATATTTACTCAGCACAGAAAACGCATCAGGAGCCAGGACTTAGATCAGCCTCATTGTATGTGGCTAATTCGCACCCTAAAACGTGGTAAAATCTATTTAAGAAAGAAGCTAAATATGTGGCAGAAATCTAAGGTTGTCCCTTATATTTAGCCTTGGTTTTTTTTTTTTTTTTTCAGCACTTTTTTTAAACATGGGTACACTTTATTTTTAAAGTACTTTTGCTGGGCTTTAAATAAACCATGTCCTTTCTAATTTTTTAAAAAAAACCTGTGTTTTCCCCTTTAAAATTTCAAACTTAAATTTTTGAAAGGGAAAAACAGAGGAACAGCACAACACAGAGCTAAAAAGAGAAGATGCTCCAGAATTGTTCCTTTATGGGAAACTAAAACAGACATATCAGGAAGGGTCAACCCGTTTTTCCCCTTGAAAAAACTTTAAAGATAAAGAAAAAAAAAGTAAATTTTTTTTTTTAAAAGAAATACAAGAAACCCCCGTCTTTTTAGTATGTTTAAAGGGAAACCGGGAGCTTTTCCCCCAAATTCCCAAATGTCAGGGGCTTGGGGTTAACATGAAAAAGGGCCCCTTTAAAAAGGGATAGTACTGTCCCCTGGGGAAAAAAGGGGGTACCCTTTTTTCAAAACTCTTCTGTACTTTGGGAATATAAATCCCCCAAAACCCAAAAATGAGGACAAATCTTTTCCCGCCTCTATCCATAATAAACACATACAAAACATTAGAAAGCAATAGTAAATGTGGGCCAATGTACTTTTACTTAACTGCTGTGTTTTTGCTGCACTATCATAGCAAAAAAATGCAACATGACCACACAATTTTATTTCACTAGCCAATGTCTAATATATTAGACATATTAGATATTAGACATATTAGATATCTAAACAAAACATCATAATGAAGTCATGAAAACTGCACTTGGAAAAAGATTACACTAACCCAAAAAACAAATCCAAATTTTTTTTTAAAAATGACATGTCGTTATCATGTTGGGATAGTGCCCTGCTTCAATATGTCACAGTACATGTTGTCATTTATGGTTCCCACAGACAGCAACACTCAAACCATGGCACTTCCACCACCATACTTGACAGTAGGCAAGACACACCTGTGTTTGAATCCTGACCTGGTTTTCCCGTCACACACTTTATGCCATATGAACCAAATCTTTTTTATCTTGGTCTCATCGACCACAGGGCATGGTTTTCCCTTATCCATCTCCTTTTCGCTTGTCTTCAGCAAATTGTTTAGTGCTTTGTGTCTCCTCTTTAGAAAAGGGTTCCTTCTGGGACACAGTCATCAGACCAATTTGATGCTCCCCCCCCCTATACCTCCAGCAATACCATACGTCATTTTGAAGAGAAATCTCTGGACATGACGCGAGCAACCCCCCAACTTTTTTGGGCTACCATAGTTTTGAGTTAACCTGTCTTGTTAAACTGCTGTATGGTCTTGGCCACCGCTGCAGCCAGCTTTAGGGTTTGCAAATCTTCTTACGTCTAGGGCCCCTTTATTAGAGCAAAATTTTTTTTTCAGATCCTCAGAAAGTTTTTTGCCATGAGGGGCCGTAAAACTTCCATGAGCATATAAACAGTATGAGGCAATAACACCAATTTTCACACCTGTCCCCCTTCCCCAACCAGACCTTTTAAAACAATGATCACATGAACCATGGGGGGAAAAAAGGCAAATTGGGCCAATTTTTCCATTTTTTAACTAGGGGTGTACTCACTTTTTATCACTGTTTTAAAAATTGATTCTGTTGTTTTGTTTTTTTGAGGGCCCCCAAATTTCACTGTATACAAGCTTTTCACTGCCTACTTTTCGTGTATCAAACTTTAACTTTATGTTGTCCCATGAAAAAATTAATACCTATGTACAGAAATGTGAGGGGCGTACTCACTTTGTAAGATACTGTATATTTGACTGCAAAAACGGTGGAAAATAGACCATTGAAGTCAACGGTGAGGCAGTGCAGTGTTTGGTATGGTTTTTGGCGCAATTTTTGGATTTGGTTCTCTCTCTCTCTTAATATATAAATATATATATTTAGAGAGAGAGAGAGAGAACAGTATATCTACACAGAGATTGGAAAACCAAATCTGAATATTGCACCGAAAACCGTACCAAACACTGCACTGCCTCACCGTTGACTTCAATGGTAAATTTTCCACCGTTTTTACAGTCAGATTTTGACAGTTTTTCAATGTTAACTCCACGTCACAATCAGACTTTTAAACCTTGTTGTGTCAATATACACGTATATTTTTCCCTTTCTGCTGGATCCACTTCTAGCTTTGGATTAAAAACTGCAAAGTAAAATGCAGTGGTGCTATTAAAAAAAAAAAAAAAAACACTGTATGAGGCCGCTTCAAAGTTGTTTTTTTTAAGGGATTGCTTATTTATTTCTATGTAGAGGCCAAATTTAAGCAGATAGTCAATAGAAAAATGCGGTTATCAAATGTGGTTGCATTTTTATTCACATGTGAACATATTTTTAAAATAAAATCTGACTGACTAGTAAAGTACACATGGATAAAAATAGCTCCAAATATTATCTTAATGAGTGACTAGTTTTAACCTTTAGTACATGACAGTACATGCACAATAATGAGGTCAATTTTCTAGGCTATGCTCCTAGATATCATACACTAGAAAGCAGGAATGAATTTGTGTTCAATTATTTGCAAACATGAGTAAATACAGAAAGCAATTACATTGCTAACGGGCAAATGTTAATTTAAATGCAGTAATTTGCTACCCAATATACCTGTTTTTTGTTTTTTTTAAAAGAAACTAAAATACTTTAATTTATAAGGCTACTTCCAGACAGCTGTAATGCTTTAGCCTCAATATTACAATCTCAAAGACCAAACTCATAGTTATCTAAATTTGGGTAATTTAATCCAGGGAAAGAACAGATTTAATAGCCATGTGTATGTGATCTTAATGGGGAAGGGGGGAGAATGTTGGCTAAACTTGCCATAATTAATAGATGGCACTATGCTGATGGTAAGGTTAAGTATTGTCACAATGATCGAGGTGGTCCTATAGATGCTTAAATGGGTTCAAGTCTGGGGGCTCTAGGTGGCCAGAGTAGTGCTTTGAAGTCTTGATCATGCTCTTCCAAACAATATCGGACATTTCTAGCCATATGACATCATATATTATCCTCCTGAAAAATCCTATCTGCTCCAAGAAAGGTAATCAGCATTTATAGGTATTTGTTATCTGCAAGGATGGATTGATAGCCAAATCAGTTGACAGTGCCTGTTACATCAAGAAGACCATAACATTGCCACCATGAGCTTGTGTTCTTCCATCAATGGTTCCAGAGTGTTTTTTCTCTGATGTTTTTCTGGCTTATCAGAGAAAGCAACCTTCTGAAAATCAGCAGAGGTCCAATTCCGATAATCCTTTAAAGACGAAAGCCTTTTCTGCCAATGCAGCTTTGCCACCAAAGGTGAAGTGATCATGTGTCTGTTATAGAGCCCCATATACAGTAGGGTGCACTGAATTCTCATTTTAGATGATGTCTGGTAGCCCCTAGCTCATATTGCCGGTGTGCTGCTTCACTGTAGCATATTGTTTACCCTCGCATAACTTGGTAGACGATATTCACCTTTTACATCAATGTCAAGTGGTACTCTGCATTGTCCATATCACTTATTTACAATGGTGCCATTTTACCTCTCATGATACACTTTCACCACAGCAGCACATGAACAGTTCACAAACTGTGCAGCTACAGAAATACCGCCAACCTTGGTCCAAAAGCCAATAATCATCTATTTTCCAAACTCTGATAAATCACCCCTCTTACCCAAGACAGCAATGAGAGATATGTGTGCAGACAGCCTATTACACACCTTATATACCCACCAAGCCAGCTCATCACACCTTACTTAATTTATGAGTTATGTGCTGCCAACATCAAAAGGAGGAAGTGGTCATAATAATGTGCTCAACTGATGGAGGTGTACAGTTATAAACAAATGTTTCCTTGTTTTATTAAAATGTCAAATCAATTCAATTGTGGACCTTGCTCATTCAACAATTGTTGTACTGCAGTTTTTACAAAATCATAACATTTTGTCGCAATATAACTACAACACGTGAACAGAATGTCAAGCTAGTTGTATTGTTACAGCAATGTGTTTGTTGTACACCGATAGCTTTCACAAAAAACAAATAATAGAGCATATTTGGAATGTGCTGGAATGAGAGATTTTCAAACTCAGAAAAGTTTTGGCTCTTATTGTTATAAAAAAAATGTTAAATTCATATTTTTTTAAAGTAATAATTTTTTTTAAATTGTATAAATTTGGGATTACTTAAATGCAATCTTACTGACCTACAGAATAAAATCAACGTCATTCATACCATATGGTATATGCTTAAAAAAATAATTGCTATATTTTTTCATCCAGCTCGTTCTACAAAATCAAAAAATCTAAAAAAAAGTAGAAAAATCGAAAAAGCTGTATAAATTAAGTACAAAATCAAATATTTACTCTGAAAACAAAAAAAATCTACAACATGCCATGCAAAAAACAGCAAGCCCTCACACAGTTCTCTCTGGCCTTTAAAATATGGCGACAAACAAAAGATTTTGTTTTTAGTAATTATATCTTGCCAAATGAGTTAAAAAGAAAAAAAAATTAAAAGTTTGGTATTGTCGCAATATACTGTTCTGCAGAATAAAGTTAGAACACCATTTGATCCAAAAGGTGAACATTATAAAAACAAAACTTGTTTGCAAATTTCAGTCGCAAACTTCCACTATGCTCTAATTTCTGGAAAATACATGTGTGGTCAAAATACTTAATATACCACCAGATGAATTTCTTAAAGGATGTACCTTCCAAAATGGGAACCTTTAAGGGTACTTCCATTATACTGATACCATGTGGGCTTTACACAAGTATCAAAAAACATTCATGTACTTTACAAAGCCGAATAGTGTTCCTTTCCTCCTGAGCCCTGCTGTGTACTCAGTTTATGACCACTTATGGGGTATTTCTGTACTTAGAGTAAATTACATAACTCATATTGGAGTACCTTATATTCAGCATTCCTTGTGGAACTAAACTAAATTTTGAGCCCAAATTAAGTATTGTTTTTGAAAAAATAATAAATGGATTTCACAATCCATTTCTAATAAATTCTATGAGAAACCAGTGGGGTAAAAATGCTAAATACACCTAACTGAAATCCTTAGAAGGTGTATTTTCCAAAATGGCATCAATCCTGGGGGGTTTTAACTATGCTGGTACACTATGCTGCAAATGTGACATGGTACCAAACACCGTAACAGGAAAACCTGAACTCCTTCAGCACAAGCAGCTTATGACCAAATGAGGGATATTTTTGTACTCAGGATAAATTACCTAACACATTGTGGTGTGCCTTTTCTTTAGCATTCCTTGTGAAAATTAAACCATTCATGCTTAAACTACATATTTAAAAAAAAAATAATTAGAACACATTTTATGAAACACCAGTGGGGTAAAAATGTTCAATGCACCCTTAGCTGAAATCCATGAGTAGAGTAGTTTTCAAAATGGAGTTACACCTAACAAGAAGTTTTTAACTGTACTAGTACCTTTGAGGGCTTTCCACGTTTGATATGGTACTAAAAAACAATTCCATAAAAATGGTTTGCTCCAAATACTGCTCCTTTTTAAGCCCTGCCATGTGCCCAAACAGTTCCATACTTAGGAAATATGGGGGTGTTTTTTGAGCTTGCTTGAAACAATGAAGCTTTCTGTGGACATATCAAGGACGAGCTGGCTGGTCGTGACCTATCAACTACCCTGGATGACTTTATCGCTCTAGCCATGCAGACTGATATTCGCTTTGCAGAGAGGGAGCTAGAACCTCACCAGCAGTCAACATCCTCCCGGTCTAGCAAGCCTCCGCACTTTGTACCTGAATTCCTGAGTCTACCTCACTAGGCATCTGCGTTCCCTCTATGGAAGTGAATCATGCTCACCTAACCCTGGAGGAACGCACTTGTTGGTGCAGTTTAAACCTGTGTCTATACTGTGGTGGTACCCGATATTACCTGAAGAACTGCCCAGTCCGCCCAGCTGCACCCCGGACACATCAGTGCACAGGTTTTCTGGATGAGGTGACCCTGAGTCATGATGCATCCGTTCCTCATCTGACCACACTGGTCACTCTCTGTTATCCTTATGGTGCTGCATTTGATGTTCCTGCTCTTCTGGACTCTGGTTCTTCTGAGAACTTCATTCATCCGTCTCTACTGGAGGAGTTCTGCATGCCTGTCTCCCTTCTGGAAAAACCCCTGCATTTCACCTCCATCAACGCGGAGATTCTTAAGAAGCCTGTCCAATTCCGTACTCAGCCTTCAGTCCTGCTTGGTCTTCCATGGTTCTGCCTTTATGATCCATCATTGAATTGGAAAACGGGTGAAGTTGTCCAGTGGGGCGAGCGTTGCCACTCATGCTGCCTCAAGCATGCCCATTCGGTGCAATCCCACCCACCCGCATCCCTGCCAGTTGCTTCTGTTGTGCCAGCTTTGGAGTTTAAAGACCAAGAGGATACTCAGGACTCTCAAGTGGTCTCTCAGTCCAGCACACCTATCCCCCGCCTACCGTTTCTGCTCCCCAAGTCCAAGAAGTTAACTGGGTCTGGCTAGATATCTCCTCTGAAGGCAGTTCTTGGAATACCGTGGAGAAGGTGGTTACTCTTGGTTGTTTTTGGGGCACCTAGCTAGCCTGGAAGGGAGGGCTTAAGGGGGGTACTCTCACCATGCACGGCGTGGCCCCTGTCTTAGACCGTGGTTGTGGCGGTGTTTATGCCATGCTCCCGGTCCATGCCACACCTCTGTTGTTATTCCAGTCCCTGCTGTGTCTACCCTGCCGGCGGCAGCTGCCGGCATGTGTTTACCTGTACTTATCTGTCCTTGCTCCTGTTCACAACTGTCTCCAGCTTATACAGGTTGCACGTGCGCTTCCAGAGGCACGTACGCGGTAGCTTCCTGATATTTAAAGGGATACTAAACCTATTCATGATATATTTAAAAAAAACTACAGACTGATGTAAATGAATATTGAGTTGCATTTTTACGATGCACCGTGTACCTGAAAATATGGAATATAGAGTTGAAACCAGAAGTTTACATACACTGTGTAAAAAGACACATATGTATGTTTTCTCACTATCTGACATGAAATTAGAATAAACCTTACCTGTTTTAGGTCAATTATGATTACCAAAATGATTTTTATTTTCCAAATGCCAGAATAATATGAGCAAGAGAATTTTTTAAGTAATTTTTATTACTTTCTGCAAGGTCAAAAGTTTACATACATTTCATTAATATTTGGTAGCATTGCACTTTTGGATATCCTTTCACAGGATTCTCAAATAGTTGGTAGTAATATTGTCTCATTCCTACTGATAAAACTGGTGTAACTGAGCCATGTTTGTAGGTCGCCTTGCTCACACCTACCTTTTCAGCTTTGTTCATACATTTTCAATAGGATTGAGATAAGGGATTTGTGATGACCACTCCTAAAAATTGACTTGGTTATACTTAAGCTACTTTGTAAGGAGATTGGCAGTATGCTTCAGGTCATTGTCCATTTGGAAGACCCCTTTTCGCCCAAGCTTTAACTTCCTGGCTGATGTCTTGATGCTTCAGCATTGCCACATAATCTTCTTTCCTCATGATGCCATCTATTTTGAGAAGTGCAGCCGTCCCTCTTTCAGCAAAACAACGCCACATCATGATGCTGCCACCCCCATGTTTCTCAGTTGGGATGATGTTCTTAGGCTTCCAAGCATCTCCCTTTTTAAATAGAACAACAATGTCCAGCGAAGAAGTAACTGCTGTGTATTAAAAAATGTCTAAGCTTTATTAGTAACAAAATATAAAACGTACCACTTCATGAATGGTAAAAATAATCGCATCTAGAGCTGACGCGTTTCGGAGATTAACTCCTTCCACCAAGCCTCTAAACTGCAACACGCGATACGTAGTATATCTGATTACATGTAACTTGTGTCAGATACAGTACGTTGGTTGCACTTCCTGCACCTTGAAGACCCGTATTCGGCGGCATATTTCGGACGCCAAGAAAGTGCTTAGTGTAGGAGTATCCATGGTGTCCAGGCATTTCCATGAGGTGCACGCTGGGGACACCACTCATTTAGTTTTTCAAGGGATAGAAAGAGTTTCCAAACCGATTAGAGGTGGGGATCATAAACGTAAACTATATGCGCGAGAGGCTTGGTGGATATTCAGATTGGGCACTAGATTTCCCAGCGGTTTAAATAAACGCCACAATCTCATTTGCCATTACTAATGTATCCTTTTTTCCTTTGTATCGCATTCTTTTGTGTTGTTTTTGTTTTTATTGGTTGAATGACACTGCACCGGATCTACGTATGTGGTCTTAAACACGTGACGTTGTATCACGTGTTGGCGTTGAGGATTATATAAAGGCAGTGGCCAGTCGTATATGTTTATGCCATGAGGAAGGAGTTAATCTCCGAAACGCGTCGGCTCTAGATGCGTTTATTTTTACCATTCATGAAGTGATACGTTTTATATTTTGTTACTAATAAAGCTTAGACATTTTTTAATACACAGCAGTTACTTTTTCGCTGGACATTGTTGTTCTTTTTCTGGTGTTCCGTTGGTCGTCTGCTTCCACCAAGTCCGGGCGTGTTTCTTGCTGTTATTCACTGTCTTCACAGGTGAGCTGACTATTGGTTTAACCATCTTGGACTTTATTTGGAAGTTTTGTCGTGCTCCCGACAGTTTAAACTGACCATACTTTCTTTGGTCCTTCACTGGACTTATTGGTCACAGTGCTTGATTGTGTATATTTTTGGATTGTTTTCTATACTTATTTTGTCTAAGCTTTTCAAAGTTAAGATATCATAATGGCGGATGATTCCACTGAGACCGTTGCCTCTTTAACTGCTTCCTTACCTGCCAGACGGCAGCGAGCAGCACGAATTTTTTCTAAGACAGAACCTGCTAATGACGCTAATGTGAATGAACTCACTAATGATATGTTCAAACTAGAGAAACTGATGTCCAAAGAACTTAGACTTTGGTGGGATCAGACCACTCTCGAATCCTATGTGGAACGCAATATGATCCCTAGAGGACTACGGATTCGTAAGTTTCCTACCAATTTAACAGACAAAAGTTTTGTGGAAAAATGGAATAACATCTTGAGTGAGTGCTCCGTTAAATTAATGAAGCTACTTATAGAGCAAGAAACAGCTCTGAGAACATCCATTAATGAGGAAATAGCAATATTAAGAGAAACAGTATCTTCTAAAGAAGATCTTCCGCTATTCAAGGAGCTTAATGATAAAATCATGTCGAACATGAAAAAATTAGAGGACCACATAGTTGCATATAAAAGTAAGAAATTTACTCGTGATACCATGGACTATGAGAAAGATCGTGTGTATCTATGGAAGCCACAAGCAAAAGGTCCTAGGTCCATACTCAAATCTCCACATAACCATAGTCAGTCTCAGCCTGGTTCAAGTCGAGTATCAGTCGCTGGCTTGAATATGTCGAATGACGATCATCCATATAATTCTTCGGATGAAGGGTCGGATACTTCTTCTTCGGAACCAATGAGGAAAGCTGACAAAAGTCGACAGAAGCAGGATTCGAATCAGGGTGCTGGACAGTCAAAAAACGCAGGAGGCGTGGTGGACGAAAGCATAAGATCAAGACGCAACATCAAAATTCGGAACTATCGATATTAAATAATCCGGTGGTTAATCTATCGAGTTATGTTATCTCTACCACGTAGCTGAGGATACTGTCCAAAGGCCTCAGTTTTATACCCACTCAGGACTTTGATCTCTTTAAAACTATATTGGACGTCAACTTTTTTGCAAGAACGGTGACGCTAAAAAAACATTTTTCTCAAGTTGTTAGTGATGAGGATCAGGTGATGGTTTCCAATCAGAAAGTTGATGTTACTAATTTTGTGTCCTTTCATGAGAACATGTGTTTGACTGATTTGCGTGATCTCATTGGTGAAAGTAATGTTGAGCACAATACCCCGTGTCCGGATTATTCTGTGCGGAATAGAGATTTTTATCCCGTCCAGTCTAGACCGACCGGGCTGGATCAATTTCAGGATGCGGTAGAACGTGATTTACAAGTGTTAGCCAACGACATTAAAGGCAGACAGTCCAAGAGGAAGAATTTTACCAAACAAGATTTTGAGGCGGTGGAGGAACTTAGAAAAAATTCTGATTTGATTATAAGACCGGCCGATAAAGGTGGAGCCGTTGTGCTCATGAATGCTGGCTTATATGAAAAATTAAATAGGAATATTTTGAGTGATATTACAACTTATCAGCCTTTAAAATCTGATCCCACAGGTGTTTTTCAATCTAAACTTAAGGCTCTTTTGGATCGGGGTGTGATAATGGGTGCTATTTCTCAGAAACTTTCTGAGAAACTATATGTTGAGCATCCCATTGTACCCATTTTCCACTCCTTTCCAAAGGTACATAAAAATACATTTCCACCTCCGTTACGGCCCATTATTGCAGGTATAAGGTCACTGGGTGAACCTTTGGGCTCCTGGCTTGACTCTATTTTGCAACCCTTGGTGGTGTGTCTGCCTGGATATATAAAGGATACTAAAAGTTTGGTGACCATGTTATCAAAAGCGAAATGGGATTCTACCTGTTCGTGGGTTTCCTGCGATGTGGTATCCTTATATCCTTCTTTACCTCATGGTATGTCACTTGACATTTTGAGATCACATTTGTCCCGCTTTAGTTCTTATACTGATACCTTTATTGAGTTTGTGATAATGACTACTGATTTTCTTTTATGTCACAACTACTTCTCATTTAATGGGGAATTTTTTATCCAGTGTTGCGGTGCGGCCATGGGAGCTAAGTTCTCTCCTTCCTTGGCCAACATATTTATGTCGGCCTGGGAGGAGAGATACTTGCTCCTTTCTTCTTGTCCCTTTCCCCCCCACATCAGGTGGTTTGGTCGTTATATTGACGACCTGCTCCTGATGTGGGGGGGCACCCATCAGGAAGCGTTGCTTTTTGAAAAATACATCAACGACAATAACATGAACCTTAAGTTCACCTTGGAATGGCAGAAAGAAAAAATCAACTTTTTAGATGTTAGTTTAATAGGTATCAACAATTCTATAGAGGTTTTACCTTATAGAAAAGCCATTGCCAAGAATTCGATTTTGCACGCCAAGTCTAACCATCCACAACATGTTATTAATGCTATCCCCTATGGGGAACTTGTTAGAACCAAAAGAAATTGTTCCATATCTGAACGTTATCCCATTTATGAAAAACAGGTACAAGATAGACTTAGTGCACGGGGCTATCCAGATTGGCTCTTGAGGAAATCTAAAAACCGTGTTGCAAAAATTCCTAGATGTGATCTTTTTTGTGAGAAAGATTATTCTAAACCTAACCCTCAGAAAAATTCTATTACTTTTACTACAACATACAGTCCGCAATTTAAACAGATTTGTAATATAATAAGTAAATATTTACCTTTACTCACAGAACAGGATAGTAGTTCCACTTGGGCCAATTTTACAAATGTTAATTTTGTGTCTAGAAAAGGTAGTACTCTTCAATCTCTTCTTTCCCCCAGTATGTTCAGGTCCGGTGGAGAGATTTCCACTGTAACCTGGCTTCAACACAAAGGTATGAACAAATGTGGTCATACAAGATGCCTGACGTGTAGCCATGTCATTACATCCCAGACATTCCATTCTATTTCACAAAATATGGACTTTAACATGCGTTCATATATAAACTGCAACACGCGATACGTAGTATATCTGATTACATGTAACTTGTGTCAGATACAGTACGTTGGTTGCACTTCCTGCACCTTGAAGACCCGTATTCGGCGGCATATTTCGGACGCCAAGAAAGTGCTTAGTGTAGGAGTATCCATGGTGTCCAGGCATTTCCATGAGGTGCACGCTGGGGACACCACTCATTTAGTTTTTCAAGGGATAGAAAGAGTTTCCAAACCGATTAGTGGTGGGGATCATAATCGTAAACTATATGCGCGAGAGGCTTGGTGGATATTCAGATTGGGCACTAGATTTCCCAGCGGTTTAAATAAACGCCACGATCTTATTTGCCATTACTAATGTATCCTTTTTTCCTTTGTATCGCATTCTTTTGTGTTGTTTTTGTTTTTATTGGTTGAATGACACTGCACCGGATCTACGTATGTGGTCTTAAACACGTGACGTTGTATCACGTGTTGGCGTTGAGGATTATATAAAGGCAGTGGTCAGTTGTATATGTTTATGCCATGAGGAAGGAGTTAATCTCCGAAACGTGTCGGCTCTAGATGCGATTATTTTTACCATTCATGAAGTGATACGTTTTATATTTTGTTACTAATAAAGCTTAGACATTTTTTAATACACAGCAGTTACTTCTTCGCTGGACATTGTTGTTCTATTTCTGGTGTTCCGTTGGTCGTCTGCTTCCACCAAGTCCGGGCGTGTTTCTTGCTGTTATTCACTGTCTTCACAGGTGAGCTGACTATTGGTTTAATTATTTTCATCTCCCTTTTTCTTCCAAACGTAATG
Organism: Phyllomedusa bahiana; assembly: GCA_025379985.1. Classification (NCBI taxonomy): domain Eukaryota; kingdom Metazoa; phylum Chordata; class Amphibia; order Anura; family Hylidae; genus Phyllomedusa; species Phyllomedusa bahiana. Next base: position 23,774 of record JAODAL010032068.1, on the reverse strand, counting down.
ATGGTCATTATGGCCAAACAGTTCAATTTTAGTTTTGTCAGATCACAGGACATCTCTAGAAATGTTGGTCTTGGTTCCTGTGTGCATTTGCAAACATTAATTGGGCTTTTATATGTTTCTTTTGGAGTAATGGCTTCTTCCTGGCAGAGTGACCATTCAGCCCATGTTAATACAATACTCGTTTCACTGTGGATAATGTCACAATCTTACCAGCTTCCACCAGCATCTTCACAAGGTCTTTTGCTCTTGGGTTGATTTGCACATGTCGGAGCAAGCACATTCATCTCTGAGACACAGAACCCATCTCCTTCCTGAGCAGTATGATGGCTGGACATTCCCATCTTGTTTGTGCTTGTGTATAATTGTTTGTACAGATGAACAAGTCACCTTCAGGTATCTGGAAGTTGCAACCAATGATGATCCAGACTTGTGCAAGTCCACAATTCTCTTCCTGATTATCTTCGGTGATTAATTTAGACTTTCCCATGATGTTACACACAGAAGCAGTGTGCTTCTGGTCTGCATAAAAAAAATACATCCACAGGTGTGACTTTTGACTTTGCAGAAAGTAATAAAAATGCCTTAAAAAATTCTCTCTCTCTCATTATTCTGGCATCTGGCAAATATAAATAATTTTGGTAATCCTAATTGACCTAAAACTGATAATGTTTATTCTGATTTCATGTCAGATAGTGAGAAAAACATGCTTTCAAGGCTATTAGCGTCCTTAAAAATGAAAAGGATGGAAGAGACGCAATGTGAGTAGGGCCTTTAACTCATTCATTACATTGGATGTAAGCTTATGTCCAAGTCATGTAGGTTTTAACGCTAATGGACGTAAACTTACGTCCAGATAATGATGCAAACTCTATTTTAGAGTACATTACAGCTGACATCCCGCAGCATCGGCCCTGACCGGAGACTACTCCGGGAGATGGGGGGTGATTAACCCATTAGCTGCCATGATCAAACGTGATTGTAGCAACTACAAGAAAGACACATGGAGGGGGCTCCATGTGTCCCGATTGTAGCAGTCTCAATCAGGAGTGTAACTTTGGTTCAAAAAGTGGGGGAGACCAATTTTCCCTCTCATCCCCTATCTTCCTATCCCTCCCTCCTTCACTCGCCTTCCCTATCACTTCCCCTCCCTTCCCTTCTCTCCCTCCGTTACCTGCAGTGAAGCGGCCTCCTCTAACCCAGCTAGGAGGTCTGAGGGAGCGCTGTGAGCTCCCCCGGCAGGTCCAGGCAGAGTTCTTACGGCAAACACTTTTGGTGCAATCCGTAAGGTTATGAGTGGCTCTCTAATTACTGAAGTTTAGAGCTGGACTGGGACTTAAAAGCAACCCTGGCAATGAAATTGAACCAGTGCACCTATAATGTTTCCCCCTCTAGATGGAAATAAAATATGTGGTGCACTGCAGCAAATTTCGCTTAACCCCCATCACTACTCCATTAACTTTGTAATACACACAGAATGAGTAAAGTAAAAGAAACCAATCTCACTGTGCCCCTAGGAATCACTTATGTCACATACTGTACCCCAAAATTTATTTTATTGCATACCATACACCAGAAATGACATCACTCACTGCACCCAAGAAATTAATTATATTACACATGGTAGCCACAGAAATTACAATACTAACTGCACCTTACAAATGAATTGCACATTGTACTCAAGTACCAATAATATAAATCAATGTACCCCAAAAATGTATTACACACTGAACTCTAGAAATGAATTACATTACTCACTGCACTTCAGAATTACATTACATCATACCCCAGAGAGTACATTACACACAGTACCCCAGAGACTACCTTACTCGCTGTATCCCAGAGATTATTACATTACTCACTGTACCCCAGAGATTACATTACACACTATACATCAGAGATAACATTACTCACTGTACCCCAGAGATTAGTTTACACACCTTACCCCAGATATTACTTCATTATTCACCATACTCCAGAAATTACATTACACACTGTACCCCAGAGATTATATTACACACTGTACCCCAGAGATTACATTACTCACTGTACTCCAGAATTACATTACACAATACCTCAGAGAGTACATTACACACCATACCCCAGAGACTACATTAATCACTGTATCTCAGAGATTATTACATTACACACCATATCCCAGATATTACATTACTCACTGTACCCCAGAGATTACATTACACCCGTACCCCAGAGCTTACATTACACCCATAACCCAGAGATAACATTACACACTGTACATATGAGATAACATAAATCACTGTACCACAGAGATTAGTTTACACACCGTACCCCAGGTATTACTGCATTATTCACCATACCCCAGAGATTACATTACACACTGTACAACAGAGATTATATTACACCATACCCCAGAGACTACATTACACACCGTACCCCAGAGATTACATTACACACTGTAGCCCAGAGATTACATTACACACCGTACCCCAGAGATTATATTGCACCATACCCCAGAGATTACATTACACACCGTACCCCAGAGATTACATTACACACTGTACCCCAGAGATTACATTACACACCGTAGCCCAGATTATATTACACCATACCCCAGAGATTACATTACACACCCTATCCCAGAGATTACATTGCACACTGTACAACAGAGATTACATTACACACTGTACCCCAGAGATTACATTGCACACTGTACAACAGAGATTATATTACACCATACCCCAGAGATTATTACATTACACACTGTACCCCAGAGACTACATTAGACAAGGTACCCCGGATATTGTGTGCATACATACATATATTAAATACAGACACAGTGCACACTTAGGGTGGGCTCACATGATGGTGTTTCAGCATTGTCAGTGTTGTTTGCTTGGTGGAAATTCGGTGCTTGCAAAGGCAGAATTCCGACGAGCAAACGATCGCAACTGCCCGAGGCAGGTTTCTGTCTCCTATCCTTTAGTGTTGTTAGTGCGGAAAATGCCTCAAAGAATTCTGTGTAGGCGCTGACAGTAAACGCCAAAAATACTCGAGTAAAATTAGTGTCATCTAAACAACGACACTCATTTTACATAGGGTATAATGTAAATCAGTTTCCTGTCGGATTGGACACCAGTTCTGAGGCAGATCCAGCACTGAATCCGCCCCGGAATCAGCATTCATATCTTCTGCATGAATGTACCTCTAAGGCATGTTCACAAGGCGTATAGCGGGGCGCACTGTGCGCTCTGCTATATGCCAGGTGTTTTAGAAGTATGTGCTGGCCAGTCCACACTTCTAAAATGCTGCAGGGTCGGCCCCATTCACTTTCATTTTCCCCAGTGCATAAGTGCAGGGAAGAAGTGACATGGCTAGACACATGGCTGTACAGTATATACACATCTCACATATAAAGTACATATCCTACTCACATGAACACACAGCGCCTATCACCCTTGTCCCTCCTTACCTGTCTCCTGTAGTCTGGTGCAGTTGGCATTCGGCAAGAGCTTCTCTTCGTCTCTGATGAGGGCTGATCATAGGGGAAGTGGTATACAATGGGAGGGAAAGCTACAGCCCCAGATACAGTGTGCTGGACTGTGAGCAGTGTTCTGATTGATGAAGCAGCCCCTGCTGACTCCTGCTCTACCAATCAGCACTGCTCACACTCTGCACTGACACTTGAGGCTGCTACCTACTCTGTCCCACTAAGATGCACAGAAATATCGGAGGCAAAGGGTTAACTTCTTCCTCCTTTGCGCTCTGCTCTCCCCACTTACCGTATTCTCATGCTTTCATATGGATTATTTTTTATTGAAGTGGCTAAAAAGTGGGGGGGGACCATCCCCCACTCAGAAAAAAGTGGGGGGGATCAGTCCCCTCCATACCCCCTAAAGTTACACCTATGGTCTCAATATAATCGCAGCTGATGCGGTCTTACATGATAGCCGGGCGCCTGATAAAGACTTTTGGGCTGTCTGTGACGTCACGATAACCCACCGTGCCCTGTGGGGTACATGAGGGGTGTTGAATCCAAAATGGGGCTACTTCAGGAAGGTTTCACCTGTTCTGGTACTTTAGGGGCTTTGTAGATGCGACATGGCACCCACCAAAATCTGCCTTTCAAAAACCAAATAGCTCTGCCGCCCTGCCATACTCCCAAACAGCAGTTTACACCCACATATAGTGTATTGCTGAACTTTGAAGAAATTGTGTGATAAATTTTGGGGTGCTTTTTCCAGAATTCTTTGTAAAAATTAAACATTTTAAGCTAAAATTGCAGATTACAGAAAAAAATAAATACATTTCATTTTCACAGTTTAATGCTAAAAAAATTGGGAAACAGCTGTGGGGTCAATATACTCCTGGATATATTCCTGAAGGGGATATTTTTAGTAGTATTTATTAAGTCTTAGCACCTTAGGGTGCCCGTGAACCTGTAATGGCACCTAAAGAAAATTGTAATGAAAATTAAGGTCACATATAGGATATCTCTAAAAATGGCAGAATTGGGAGAATTGATATTAAGTTGCATTTCCCTGGTCACATCTACTGTGTTCCTGTGAATAATAAATTGAAAATCTGCAAACAAAGTGAAATTTCGAAATTTCACCTCCACGTGGCTTTCATTTCTGTGAAACACCTAATTGGTTAATAAACTTCTTAAATGCTGTTTCGAATACTTTAAGGCAGTGGTCCCCAACCACCGGTCCGTGGACTGGCACCGGGCTGTAGCGCATCCTCAGTCGGCCAGCTGAATCCTGATGCCGACCGCCTGTTGACTTTGGTCCGGGCAATCGGCATCTACTCTGCGCGGCTGCTGTAATCCGGCCGTGCAGAGTTAGCAGCTGCACACAGTGTGCGGCTGCATCACTATAGAGAAAGCAGGGGCGGTACATTACCATTCCTGCTTTCCCTATCGCTGTAGATACGGCGCTCACTGAGCTCCGTATCTACAACGACCATCAGCAACGCAGGGGGAATGATGCAGAGCTGTCGTCACACCCCTTGCGCTGCGGGATCACGCCGGAGGCAGCCTTTCTGCATGGATCCGGGGAAGGTAATTTTTTTTTTTAAATTTTCTTTACTAGTCTGGCTACTGCAGGGGCCATATATCTGTTAATTATCACCACAGGGTAGAATATATCTATTAATTATCACTACTGGGGCCATATATCTATTAATTATCACTACTGAAGCATATATCTATTAATTATCACTACTGGGGAGCATATATCTATTAATTATCACTACTGGGGCATATATCTATTAATTATCATTACTGGGGAGCATATATCTATTAATTATCACTACAAGGGAGCATATATCTATTAATTATCACTACAGGGGAGCATATATCTATAAATGATCACTACTGGGGCCATATATCTATTAATTATCACTACTGGGGAGCATGTATCTATTAATTATCGCTACTGGGGCCATACATCTATTAATTATCACTACTGGGGAGCATGTATCTATTAATTATCCCTACTGGGGCCATATATCTATCAATTATCAGTACTGGGGAACATATATCTATTAATTGTCACTACTGGGGCCATATATCTATTAATTATCACTACAGGGGAGCATATACCTATTAATTATCACTACTGGTGCCTATATCTATTTATTTATTATTTTTTTTTTTAATCATAAAGTTTTTATTATGATTACAAATTATTACAAGCATAACAAGAAGAAAGAATAAACAATTGCCAACAGCAGATGAGACAGAATTAGTATGGTCACATTTGAGGTACAGAAAAAACATGACATGTTATAGTATCGTGTGTAGACACTTACATTTACTCAGTTATCTCAAGGTTTCTAAAATGAAATAGACAAGAAGGGTTGGTATTGGGGGTATAGCACAAAAAGGATAGGTAGCTAAGTAGGGATTGGTTAACCTAATTTCTGATAATGTCTAGACGCTAGCCAGAATGACCATCTGGACCGTTCTTTAGCCACCAAATGGGGTGGAATCACTAATGACGTTTCCGCATTAAATTGGAGGTTAATACGTTGAATCACTTCTTGTATGTTTAAGGGAGTGGGAAGCTTCCAATGTCGTGCAATTACCATTCTTGCTGCTACTAAAATGTGGAACATGATGGTGTGGAAGGAAGGAGGGAACTCCCTGAGTGAAATATCCAGTATTGCCAGTGCCGGAGTTAAGACTATATGGCAACCTAGAACCTCTGACAAAAGTTTACCTATCTCCCCCCAAAAGATTCTGGTTGTTGGACAGTCCCACCACATGTGTATAGGGGAGCCAATTGCTCCACATTCCTCACAACAGAGTTTGGAATGGCGGATGAGATATGGCAGTCTATTGGTGTGGATAACTCATTAAAATGTAGCTTTTATGGAAAGCTCCATATGATTTACACAGCATCAGAAAGGGAATTGGACTTCGAGCTGCCTCAATCCAAACTGTCAAACTGAAAAAGTACAGCCCTTTCTCACTCCTCCACTTTAGTGGCATAAGTAGGTTTAGTTTGTGTATCACCTCTAGATAGAGTATTATAAGCCATGGAGATTCCCTTCTCAAACCCTTTTTTGCAAGCCAGGAAGTTATGAAATGGAGTATCCGTTAAGGAGCGTCTTGGCCACCGCAGGGACTGCACTGCACTTCTGATTTGCAGATAGCTCAGGAATTGAGTTTGGGGAAGGTCATACTCTGATCTGATAACCGTGAAGGATTTGAAAATATCTCCATCAAATAGTTGGCCTACATTCCAAATCCCCGCTTCTATCCAAATTGTTAAAGGAAGGTGGGGAGCTATAGAGTACAGGACCTGTAAGGGGCAAGAGCAGCGATCAATTCGGACTTTTTGATCTGGTACCACATATTTGGACCAGGCTTTGGCTATATGACGTAAGGTAGGAGGTTCCCAATTCGGTAAGCTAAATCCTAGCAAAGCAGCACTCAACATGTCCCTGATTCTAAAAGGAGCTATGTGTTGTTCTTCTAACTTAACCCAATGATGGGTTTCTAGGTTGTTCCATGAGAAGAAAATGGGCTCCAGGATTGCTGCAATGTTGTAGTGTAGGAGAAATGGGACAGAGAGTCCACCCAATTTAGTTTGCATGTATAAGTACTGTTTCTTGAACCTAGGTTTCCTTGCACCCCAAATAAATTTCAAGAGTTAGGACTGTAGTTCGTGTAATATTTTTGTGGGGAAGAGGAAGGGCAGGGAACGAGCCACATAGAGGTACCTGGGAAGTAGTAACATTTTTGTGAGATTTATTTTTGCGATCCAAGAAGTGTGCAGCTGTTGCAGTCTATGTATCTCGGAAGTGATTGAGGAGAGCAACTCTTTCAAGTTGGCGTCTATGGTGTCTTGTATGTTGGAAAATAATTTAACACCTAGATATGTGATATGTGATTCAGACCATAGGAAATTAAGAGTCTTCAATTGGGCCAAGATACTTTCTGAGCAGTTTACCGTTAACAGGGTCGATTTGTGTGCATTCAGTTTATAATACGACACTCGAGAATACCGATCAATAAGATCTAGCAATGCTGAGATAGAGACTAAGGGATCTGTGCAGAAAATTAAAATGTCATCTGCATATAAGCTGACTTTGTGTTCTGAACTATGGGTCTGGATTCTGGAGATTGAGGGAGAAGTTCTAATCATTTGGGCCAGAGGTTCCACACATAGGTCGTAAATTAGCGGAGACAGAGGGCATCCTTGACGTGTGCCATTAGATATGGAAAAGGAATGGGAGAGGAAGCCTGATGTAAGTACCCTTGGTGATGGGAAAGTGTATAGTGACATAATGGCTTGTAGAAAGCTACCGTTAAATCCAAATTTTAGCAAAACCTGTCTCATGTACGCCCAGTTGATCCTGTTGAAGGCCTTCTCCCCGTCTAGAGATAGAAGTGCCATTGGGATACGTTCTTTGTTTGCGATGTGTAATAAGTTAATAACCCATCTTATCCCATCCCTGGTCTGCCTCCCTTGAATAAAACCAACTTGATCCATATTCACTAGGGTAGGTAGGATGGATTGTAATCTATTGGCGATAATTTTGGAATAAAGTTTGATATCGCAATTCAATAGGGAGATGGGCCTATAATTCGTCACCAGGTCCGGAGCTTTCCCGGGTTTAGGAATGGTGGTAATTGTGGCCCCTAACATTTCTGCTGGGGGAGTACCAGTTGTTGTAATGTGCTCAAAAATGTTTAGGAGATATGGGTTTAGTATTTGAGAGAAAATCTTGTAGCACTCATTGGTGAAACCATCAGGCCCTGGGGATTTATTGAGTTTAGATTGTTTGACAACTGTTTCTATCTCATGAAGAGATATAGGAGTGTTTAGATAAGTTTTTTGGTCTTCTGTTAAGGAAGGTAGATCAGCTCGTGAGAGGAATTCCGAGATCTCCAAAGAGGTAACCGGAGGGATATAGTCCTCTTTTCCAATATTATATAGAGAACTATAATATTCTGCAAAGGAATTTGCTATTTGTTGCGGGTCGAATATAGTTTTTTTTATCTGAGGATGTGATATGATCTATCTTTGACCTGGTTTGAGTGACTTTGACTCGCCGGGCTAGAAGTTTGCCTGGCCGGTCGGCGCTAAGATAGAAATTCCATTTGCATTTTGCAAGATAATGTTCATATTTTCTCAGACTGATCCTCTGGAGCTTCAACCTAAGTTCCCTAAGATTATCTTCAATCAGTTTGGAGGGGGAGGATTTAAGTTTACTTTCTAACTCTGTAATGCTTTCCAAAATAGTGTTCATTTCTTTTTCATTTTTTCGTTTTTCTCTAGCCGCCATATTAATTAGGATGCCTCTGATATGAGCCTTATGTGCACACCACAGGTCACCAGGAGAAGGGGCGGAGGGGGCATTAATATTGAAATATTCCTTCAGCGCCTTTGTGATGGTTTCAACATTATCCGGAGATTTCAACAGGAAGTGATTGATGCGCCATGGGAGAAATACAGGTGGGGCATATCTATCTTGTATGATCATAGAGACTGGTGCGTGATCTGACCATGTCCGTATTCCTATATCTGTGGAGATTACATTATTTAATGTTGTCCTATCTACTAGAAAATAATCTATTCTGGAGTAAGATTTTTTAACAGATGAATAAAACGTGAAGTCTCTCTCACCTGGGTGAGAGTATCTCCAATGGTCATGCAGGCCCTCTTCTAGGAGGAAGGTTCGGAGCTCAGGCGTCTCCTTGGATCCTCCTGTTGATTTATCCCAATGTTTGTCAACCACCATGTTAAAGTTGCCACAAATTATCAGATTATTATTCGCCAGTTTTTTGGCTTTCCGAATCGTTTTGACAATGAACGATCTCTGACGTACATTGGGAGCATATAGTGACAGGATGGTGTAAGGGAGAGAGTTCAAAGTGCATTTTAAAATAATATATCGGCCTTTAGGGTCAATAAGTGACTCCAGAAGATTGAAACTTATAGATTCTTTTATAAATATCGCCAGTCCTGCTTTTTTAACTTCTAGAGAGGAGTAATATCCTACTGGGAATTTTTTATGTTTTAAACGGGTCGAGTCTGCTGCTGTGAGATGTGTCTCCTGTAGACAAACCACATCAGCTTTGGAGCGTATAATTTCCTTCCACACTAGCAACCTCTTATATGGTGAGTTCAAACCGTTCACATTCATAGAAAGGAATTTAATACCCATTTTGATTTTGTGATACTTTTAGGTGGAGTACTGTAACTGAAAAGAGACCGAAGTATTGTGGAGAATAGATTGCTGCATAAGTTCTGTACATTAACTCTTAATTGGCAAAAAAAACAGGCAATGGGCTATATATAACTTACAGCCAACATGAAACAGTAAGTCAGATCTGAAAAAGAGAGAAAAAGAAAGAAAAACAAAAAACAAAATAGATTTTCGCAACTGCGGAAATGTGTGTGGGGTGAGTTCTACTGCAGGATCCTACAAGGAAGAGGGACCTACATCAATAAGGTCAAACACTAAAGTCCGTAACAAGCCAGGGGGAATCAAAGTGGGGGACTTAGTTCTAGCATTTCAAGTGGTGGGAGGTGGAGGTCGACGACGAGATTGCTTTTCCGACCACAGGGGTGATATGATCTCCAGTCTGTTTCTTGCTTTTTTTTATCGGGGAAGCCGCAGGATTAGTAAGTAGACCCCATGATGTTAGTAAATCCTTGGTCATGATGGATGAATGGCAAATAAAGGTATTAGAGTCCTTAGTGATGACAAGTTTAACCGGGAATCCCCAATGATAATTGACATTATTATCCCGGAGGATCTTTGTGTATGGTAAGAACTCTTTCCTGCGTAACATAGTTCCAGCTGACAGGTCTGGAAATATGGACAAGTTGTTGAATCTTTCAGGTAGCGTTGTATCCTTCCGTAAGGCCCGTAGAAAGTCATCCTTTGTACGAAAAAAGTGAATCTTGGAGATTACATCCCTCGGGATCGAGGCTGGGAGATGTTTCGGTTTTGGCAGTCTGTGGATTCTATCTATTGTAAGATCTAGAGACGTTGCTTCTGGGAGAACTAAGGCCATTAGATCAGTCAAGAAAGGGTGTAGTTGATCGGATCCAATCGACTCAGGAACACCTCGGATTCTAATATTGTTGCGTCTGGAACGATCTTCCAAGTCCATTACTTTTGCTGTTAGTTTTTGGACCTCCTCCTCCAAAGTGGAGTTAGCGTCTAAAAGTAGGTTATGGGATGTCACGAATTCCCCAAGTTTTGTCTCTATATGTTCTGTTCTGGATACGAGGGAATGGATATCTTTCCTCAGGTCTCCCATCATGTGTTTGAAGTCTGATTGAAGATTTTCTCTGAAGGAAGCAAATAGCTGTTGTAACGTTGTTTCCGCTGATGAAGGGCCGCTGAAAGAGTTTTGTATTTCCGTGTCTATTGACTCAGATCTTGAGGAAGTTGGGGAAGATGGGGAACGTTGAGATATGGCATTCTGCTGGTGCATGTTGGATGGGGAGTTCTGGAAAAACTCAGTGAGTTTTGTTGGTTTTTGTGGTTTATTGTTGCGTTTGGAAGTGCCTCCCATTATAGCTTGTATTAGGTGAATAGCAGGGATTAGATATCCCAGATGTTATAGACGCACTGCTAAGTTATGCCAAGCAGGAAGGAGTCCCCAGGCTGATTCCAAGATCACTCCCCTAGGAGGAATTAGTTCCCCCTGGTAGGATGGTATAAGGATAAATGAGGAAAGAGGAGTATTTTAGTAACCCGTGGGATATAGGGTACAGATTAATCAGCAATTTGTTCCCAGATTAGCTTTGAGTCAGTTGTGTAGAAAAAGGTACTTCTTGTCAATGGTAGACAGTTGGATATGTAGAGTATCTTGTCCCCTTTAAGACTAGCTGCTTGCGTCGTTTGAGTGCAAGGAGGAGGTACAATATAGTGTCAGATCTCCTATGTCGCTGTCCTTTATTAAACAGCGTGGATATATTTGTGCGCCGTTCTCTGTAGTGAGCAGAATCTATCACACGGGATAGCAGTGCAGTGGGTGTTAGGCTATAGTATAATAGCAAGGTATCTTGTAGCCTTTGTGGAGGTGACACCAGCTTCAGATTAATGTATCTGAGAAAAGGGGGTATTCAGATCCCAAGCACAAAAGCAGGCTGAGCACACGGATTTCACATACAACAAGACTGTGAGTTGCAGTGTTAACAACAGAACTGTTTGTTGCTTATTAGGTATAAGAGGGACCTTGGATTGTATAGTTTTCTTGCCAGTCTCTCATGCAGAGTGTTAGAGCAGCTACAGGAGGGTGAAGTATTCCCTGCTAGGTGTAGAATGATGTCTTTTTATCAGCTTTACCCAGTTAGAAGCACTGTTTTACACTTTATGTTAGGGGCCCTTAACAATGTAGGTAGCTTGATGCGGCGTTTTCCTCCAGTGGATGCAGCAGAAGTGAGCATTAAAGGGGATTTTACGTTATGATAATAATTAGATGGAGGCCCCTTCTGCAGGATCTTATCATCCAGCCTTTAGAGAGTGCAGGAGCAGAGTGAAGTATCCCGCTGTGTAAAATGGCGGCAATGTGAGATGGCGCCTGTAAGGATGTGGGATATCCTACTCACGGCCAGTAGTGCTGTTCCGCGGGTCCTTCAGGCGCCTGACTATTCTCCTCTACGTCCGTGAGCAGCAGGGAGCAGCCGGTGTCTGCCTGGAATGTTGCGGGCTGTGCAGCGGTAATCTCGCCGTCTCTGCCGGCAGTGTCCCGCGGCTTCTGTCTTCTTCAGCCACCACGTGGGACAGGAGTATCTCCGTCCGGGGATTGTGCTGCTGTCCGTTACTCTGCCGAGTTGCGGGTGAGTCAGAGCGGATCCTCCGAGTCTCCGGTGCTTCTCTTACACTCCTGGTCACGATAAGTTGCGCTAGATAGGGTTTGTTTGTGCCGCTTTTACTGTCCTCCACGGAGCTCCCGGCTTATGCATCCTCCGCCATGCAGGTCCAGGCCACGCCCCGCCTATATCTATTTATTATCACTACTGGGGCCATATATTTATTTATTATCACTACTTTGGCCATATTTCTATTTATTATCACTACTGGGGGCCATATATTTATTTATTATCACTACAGGGGCCATATATTTATTTATTTATTATCACTTCAGGGACCATATATTTAATATCACTACTGGGGCATATATGTATTTATTATCACTACAGGGGGCAAATATTTATTTATTATCACTATTGGGGACCATATATTTATTTATTATCATTGCAGGGGCCACATATTTATTATCACTACAGGGGCCATATATTTATTTATTTATTATCACTGCAGGGGCCATATATCTATTTATTATCACTACTGGGGCCATATATTTATTTATTTATTTATTATCACTACAGGTGCCATATATTTATTTATGTATTACTAATACTGGGGGCATATATGTATTTATCTTAACTACAGGGGCATATATTTATCTATCATTACTAGTGTTGAGCGATTTTTCTCGACAAAGTTGAAATCGGCAAGGTTTTTATGGTGATCGAAATTTCCAGATCATGCGAAAATTTAAAGGGTTAAAATATGAGCATAAATCTATTAAGCCGCCCTTTTTTTTTTCACGCTTCCTGTAATTTTGGCGGCCAGCAAACCCAGATTTACAGAATAACCCAGGGTTGGGGATTTTGTGTCCCCGACATAAAGACGGGGGATGTGTAAGGGTTTTTGCGATTGGCTAAAAAAAATCACATGACCTCCTTTTCATAGAAAAAACTTTTTCCTTTTTTCAGCCCCAGTGTCCTCCACTTCTCATGGGGATGGGAAACCGGGCGCCCCTGCCTGGGGCCCAAAACAGTTCCAGTGAAATTGGGTCTATTTCTGCACGGGAGAAACCTCTACTATTAGCTGTGACCCTTTCCCAAATTTAATTAAATTAGAGTTTTGAAGATTTTAAATTGTATTACAAGAGAATTTTTAAAGCAAAATCTACCGCGAAAATTCAGGGCGGGGGAGGGGGGGGGGGGGGGCCCGCGGGCGAACACAGACAACCCTCTACCCTATAAAGAACCCCTGGAAAAAGTTCACCAAGCTTAGGTAGAAAATTGTAGTGGAATATCTTTATTTTTTCCCTTTTGGCAAATTGAAATTTTTCCGGGATATTGGGGCCCTGAAACTTATATTGGATAAACATAAATTTCTATAATTTGCGGTCTTTTTTTGTTAGCTCCCAAAATTTCCCATTTTTAAATTATCAGTAAACATTTCAGATGGGTTTTTAAATTTTTAAAACCCATTACCCCTGTGACTGTTAAATTTTTTTAAAAACCCCCCTTTGCATTTTAAATTACAATCCAGAAATCTTGTAGTCCCACAGTGTTTTTTTGTTGCCAAACAAACCGTGTATCGAAAACAAAACATCACATTTAAACGGGGTTTTTTTTGATTTTTTGCGCCCCCCGCACTGATAAATTGAGCAGCATCTACGTAAATCTTAAAACAGAAAATTCAATATTCACCACAGGTTTTTTGGGAAAGGTGCAAAAAATACCGTTTATTATACCCAAAAACAAAAACATTTTACTTTTTTTTTACTTTTGCGCACCCACCCACTGTTAAAATTCCCCAAAGCTTCTACGAAAACCCTAAAACAGCAATTCAAAATTTTTCACACAGGTGAATTGAAAGGGCAAAAAATACCGTTCATTATATAAAAAACATAACATTTTCGTGTTTTTGATTTTTGGGCCCCCCCGGCCCCGGTTTTTAAATTGACCGGGCATCTAAAAAAATTTTAAAAAACAGAAAATTCATATTAAACCAAAGGGAATTTTTGAAAGGGCAAAAAATACCGTTTTATATCAAAACATAACAGTTACGTTTTTTTTGGGATTTTTTCGCACCCAGCACGGTTCATTGACGCAGCATCAACAAAATTTTAAAAACGGGGGGGCAATTCTATTCACCACGGGGTAATTGAAAGGTCCCAAAAAATTTTAAACCGTTTTTTTAAATAAAAACCCATAACATTTTCTTTTTTTTTTTACTTTTGCAAAACCCAGAAACTGTTAAATTGACCAGCAACCCTACGTAAATTTTAAAACAGCAATTCTTATTTCACCACAGGGGGAATTGAAAGGTGAAAAAAAATACCGTTTTTTAAAACCCCAAAACATAACAAAATTTGGGTTTTTGGACTTTTGCCCACCCAAAAATTTTTTTGTTTAACACCTTGCGGGTTAAATTTGAATCCCAAAAATTTTGTTTTGTTTAGAGGGATTTGAAAATAGCTGTGATTTGCCGTCTTTTAATAAGAGACTTTCCCAAAAACAATTCCAAAAACCCTCTTCAAATTTTTAATACCTGAACAGGGACGAAAGGGCAGGGGGCCCAAGCTTGCAAAAAGGGGGAAGCACATGGAGGAAGAGGAAAGAGAAAAGGTGCCCCTTTCCCAGTGGGGGCAAACCAAAAAAAACGCATGCCAGGGGAGGGGTCAGTTGCAGGACCGTCAGGCCGTCATCGTTTGGGCCCGGGGCCCCCGTGAATCTAAGAAAACAAAAACATCATCGCCAACCCTGCCCTTTCAGGGTTAAGAAAACCTAAATCTACCATCTTCCCTTTCCTCGTCCTCGCATTCACGGCCACAAATGCCCGTCATCAGCATCATCACATCCGTCCAACATAAAGGGAAACCCAAAATGTCAAACCGTGTACCCACCCCCAGTGGATAACCCAAATTGCCCTGAAGACCTCTTTAAATGCCAAAATGGGGTTGGGGCAGAAGGCATGTTAAAAAACAAGGGGAAAGATTTTAGTCTTCTCAAACGCCCAGTTACTGAGGGCCCTAGGGGAAAGGTGAAGGGAAGCCGGTCAATGGGAAAAAAACCCCGGGATGGCGGCAACCCTTGCAGTCCCCCTTTGGGCTTGTAGCCCCAGCTCCGGGGAACAGAAATCGGGACAAACCAAGTCACCTGTGTTTGATGATGATAAAGAGGGACATTCGGATCCTTCCTGGTTTTTTTCCCGCAAATTTGCTTGCGAGCGCTTCATCTTTGGACAGGGGGAAAAGACAGGGGGTTTTGTGTCAATCGGGTCCCCGCCAAAAAAAGGGGAGAGGGTTTTTTGGGCAAAAGGGTCCGCTGATTTTATTCCGCCGGGGGCCAGGGCAGCCAAACCCCGCTTTTTTCGTTTAAACGCCTTCAAAAAGGGCCCCAGGAAACCTCTAAAGGGCCGGGGCCCTTCTTTGGGGCAAGCCTCTGATTCCCCCAAAGCGATGTCTTTATGCCGCCTTTTGCCAAAAACGCTAATTTAAAAGGCAAAAACCCTAAGGGGTTAACCACCCCAACATGCTAGCCACATGCGGGCGAATGATAGTTGAAATGGGGGGAAACAGGGCCAAAAAAAGGCCCCAAAACCGACCCCGGGGCCCCTCCAACCACTGCCACAAAACCCTTTTCCCCTCCGCCCCCCCCCTCCCCCCGCCACCCCCAAAGCGTTCCCTCACTCCCCATGTCCTCAGAGCAGATCAGGGATCACCTCCGCTTTTCAGCCCCCCACCGTCGCCCGAGAAACCCCCAGCCCCACCAGAGACCATCCTCCCCCTTCCCCCCCGGGTTTGAGGGCCTGCACCCCCGACAGGGGCCAGCCCCTAGCAGCCAGCCTTCTGTCTTCCGGGTTTGGGCAAAAGAAACCCCTTTTAACCCAAACCATCCCAAAGCCAAAAGCCTAATGCGCTTTGCCAGGTTTTTGGCCTTGGAAATTTTTCCTTTTTTTCCGTCTGGTGGACACAGAGGGTTCCCCCCACGCATGGCCCTCCCCTGCCCCCAATCCCCAGATCCCCGAGCAGGCCTTTTTTTCCCGGGGGGAAAAGCCGCCCTGCCCGGGCCGGGCCAAAGGGTGCCCATCAAAAATTTAAAGCGCTTGTCTGCATCTGTGTCCGGGAAAAGTCCATCTCACCCCCCGACAAAATTACAGTAAAAAGGGCCCAAAGGGGCGGCTAAACTCTGTGACAGCTCACGGGGTGAGCGGGGGGGATGCCCTCTGGGGGTGAGGGGTGGCTCTCAGGGCTGGGCGAAACCATTTTAAAAACCGCAGGGATGGTGCAGGGTTTCTTTCCCCCCCCAACCCTCTGGTGGCATCACTTTGCCCAGAGACACCCGGGCCGTGTTAAAATTTAATTTTCCTTTGGAGACCGCCACAAAACGGGTTCGGGGAGCTGTGGGATGGCCAAAGCAACGAGACCAGCGCTCTGGGTGACAAGAACCTTTTTGGCAGAAAGGTGGTGTGCGATAAGGGCGAAATCTGCGGGCCCCCCCCTTTTTGGGAGGGTGGGCTGGAGCACACCCCCTTTTCCGGGCACAGGGCCATCCCCCTTTTTCTTTCCAGAAAATTTCTAAAGAGCTACCCGGCCCTGGACTCCCCTGTTGAAAAAGGCTCGAGGTCTAAATTTCGAACTTCCCCCGGGTTCGCACCCTGCTTCTTCCCCCCCTGGCTGCTTTTGCAGCTCACCCTCCCCCTCCACGTCAACCTCCATTGTTGATGGGGGCAAAAAACGCGGGGAATTTCCACCCCCCCCGGGCCCCAAACAAATTTTCCCCGCAGCGAAATGCCATTTTACGCAGTACGAAGTGACACATGGCCTGACAAGCACGGAAACAAAACCTGGGGTTTTTTTTAAAACCACCGAGAGGGGAGGCAGGTGAAAGAGCTCTTGAAACCAAACCTTTTGGCCATTTTTTGAAAAACCACCAAAATGGCCCATGCGGACAATCCCCTTGGGTTCCAGCATGAGCATTGAGGTGATCTTATTTCCCTGGAACGATTTTTTGGAAACACCTGAAACAACAGGTCCCGCCAGCGATGGGGGGAAGGAGAGGGGACCCCCAAAATCCCGGGAACAGGGACCCTTTTCCCTTTTTTCCGTCAAACCACAAGGGCCCGAAGTTTCACAAATTTCATGGGCCCTTCATTAGGCGGGTGGTTCGGGGTCCAGAGCTAGGCAATGGGGCCCGCATCAGCTCTAAAGGGTGCATCATCCGGGAAAAGCCCAGGGCTTGTTAAGCTGGGGCCGGGGGCACGGAGGAGGAGGAGGAGGAGGGGGAGGGGGGAAGTTTTCCCTAGAAAACCGATGTTACCAAACGTCCCCTCCCTTTGGGGAAAGGGGGTTGGGCGAAAAATTTGAGGGAGGAGGAAATGAGGGGGAAAGCTTTTTGGGCTAGAGCCCCTCGACCCAGGGGGCTTGGGAAATCAAGGCCCCACCCTTCAAAATTAGTGCTTGGATGCCCCAAATTTCCTCCAACTTTAAAACCCGCAAACCCAAATCAAAATGAAAAACCCTTTTACTGGGGGGGCCACCCCCGGAAACCCCGGGTACAAAACAAAAATCACATTTTCCCCTTCCCCCCACCCAAAATAAAGAAAATGCGGGAAAGGGAGACCTTGCTGATTGACCCAACTGGAGAAAACTTTTTTTTGGCGTCTGCTTCCAGGGTTCCCCAAATGTCACAGTGGAACAACATCAGCGTTTGGACAGCAATAGAGTGCCAAGTAACCCGTAGCGGAAAGCAGCGGCAAGGGGGCCAGAACCTAAGGGGTAACCCGGGGCAATCTTTTTTTACCACCCTAAACCAACCTTGAAATTTCGGGGCACACATCCAACACACAGAGATCGTTTTAAAGGGATCAGGGGGGGCACCCCTATCTGCGTCCAAAAAACGATTTTTTTTGCAGGGGTTTTTCCCGGGACCCAATAGACTTCTGGGACCCCCCCAAAATGGACAAAAGGGCCCCGGGAGCTGGCTCGCCCACGCCATAGAGGTGTTGTCCTGCCCAGCCCAGCGTCAAAAACTGAGCGGACCTTCAGCACAGCTAAGGTTTCATTCCCGACAAACGCATCCGGTTTTCCCACAATAATGTGGATCGTTTGACTTTTTCATCAAATGAATCAGGCAGGGAAATCTCTGATGATGTTGGGTGGTCCCCAAATTTGCCGAGGTCACCGATTAGTTTCCGCTACTTCACCCTTCCCTTTTAAACAGAAATGGTCCTCTTGGGGAAAAATTTTTTTTAAAATGGAAACATTTCTTACTGCAATTTTTTTCTCTTTTCCCAACAGTTTTTATTTTGGCCCCTTTTTGGGTGTGAGAGCGTAAAAGACACAAGGGGTTTTAGAAAAACACCGTATTCCATTTACTTTAAATTTTTTCTTAAGAAGTTTTTGCATTTTCCCAAAAATTTTTTAGGGCATGTTGCTTGAGATAAAAGCAATAATCATGGTCCTTTGGGGAAAAAGAAATGGAAAATTCTAAGGGCATTTTTTTCCCTCAAAAATTTTTTAAAAGTGGCTGAAAGTCAAAATTTTTTAAAAATTTTTTTGGGGGATTACTTGAGATACAGCAAAAAAACATGGCCCCTTTTTAACAAAATTTTTGGGCCCTTTTAAAATGGGATTTTCCTTTCTTTTTCCCCCCAATTTTTAACAGGGGGACTTGGGAAAAAGTCATTTTAAAAATTTTTTTTTTTTGGGTGCCCTTTGAAAAAGCAGGGAATACCCACCGGGCCCTTTTTATAAAAAAATGTTGTTTTTTTTAACAGACATTTTTTTTCTTTACAAAATTTACCAAAGGGCCCCAAAAGGGGCAAAGCTTTGAATTTTTTGGGGGGGATTTTGCTGTGACATCAGCTTAAATACAGGTTTCCCAAAAATAAAAAAAAATTTTTTTTCTAACAGGGCATTTGTTCTTTTACAATTGACCAAATGGCTCAAAAGGGGGAAAGCTTTTTAATTTTTGGGGGGATTTTTCTGTTACTGCCCGCTATACTACAGGCCTATTCTAAAAAATTTTGTTTCCCAACAAAAATTTGTTTTTTCACAAAAGTCCCAAAGGGGCCAAGGGTGATGGGGCTGTCAAAAACAGAATGGTAAAGGGCACTGTTAATGGACAAAAAAATTTCAAAATGACTTGTTTTTTTCAAGATCTTTTTAAAATAAACTTTTCAATCCCGAAATTGAACAACCCATTTTAATACAATGAAAAAAAAAAGAAACAAAGACATGGTGGGGTTTCCCTCCTATTTTAAAAAAGTGTTTTCTAGAATTAAAGTACTAAAAAAAATTTTCAAGTACAAAATAGGGTGTTAAAAAAATTCCTTTTGAATTGTTTCAAGGGAGGTACAGGAAAAATTTTACCAGATTTTAAAGGTTTTTCAGAGGACATTGGGGTAAGGGGCCCGGGCAGAGGAAAAAAAATACAGAGACCCTTTCCCCCCAACCCCTTTAGAAAATGAGAAAAAAAAAATGGGCCCCCATAAAAGGGGACCTGGGTGTAAAAAGGAGCGGGTTTAAACCACCAGTATTTCCAAGTGAAGCTCAATTGGGGCCACACTCAACAAGGGGGAAAAGGGGAACCCAGGTATTGACCGTGTAAAAAGGAAGGCTGGGGATCTTTACACTTCCGTTCCCTCACCCTGCTTTCCCGCCCCGACAGTTTTCGTTGCTTGGGGCCCTCAGGGCATTTTAACCTGCGGTTAAAAATGACCGACCCCCCAGCCTGGGCTTTTACCCACCCAAATGTAACTTTCCCGGGCCCCGGGTCAAACTGTGGCCCAGGGAAGGGGTAAGTCCCAAAGTCCATGAAACTAAAAAGGGGGGTTGAAAAACTTCCCTTTTTTTTTGGGGACTTTTTAAAAGTGGGGTTTTGCAGTTTGGGGCCCATGCGTGGCCCAGGACAAAGGGAAAATCAAAGTTTCCCCCTTTAAACTAAAATGGGGGGTTTAAAAAACTCCTTTTTTTCCCCGGGACTTTTTTAAAAGTGGGGGGCATGGGAGGTTTGGGGCTCTGCTGTGGGGCCCCGGACAAATTTTAAAAAAAAGTCCAGTGAAACTAAAATGGGGGTTGAAAGACTCCTTTTTTTTTGGCACTTTTTTAAAGTGGGGGTCATGGGGAGGTT
Organism: Phyllomedusa bahiana; assembly: GCA_025379985.1. Classification (NCBI taxonomy): domain Eukaryota; kingdom Metazoa; phylum Chordata; class Amphibia; order Anura; family Hylidae; genus Phyllomedusa; species Phyllomedusa bahiana. The sequence goes on along the minus strand of JAODAL010032068.1, from coordinate 3,387 downwards.
TGGGGGCCCCTGCTGTGGGGCCCCGGGCAGGTAAAGTCAATGTTCAGTGAAACTAAAATGGTTTTTGAAAGACCCTTTTTCCGGCACTTTTTTTAAATGTGGGGGTCATGCAGGGTTTTGGGGGTCATGCTGTTTGGGCCCAGGGCAGGTAAAATCAAAAAACCATTTTAACTAAAATGGTGGGGTTTTAAAAGAAATCCTTTTTTTTCCCGGGACATTTTAAAATTTTGGGGGGCATGCAAAGGGTTTTTTGGCCCCTTGGGGGTGGCCCCCGGACAGGTTTAGTCAATGTCCAGTGGGAAAATAAAAGGTGGGTTTTTAAAAACTCCTTTTTTTCCCGGGACTTTTTAAAAAAGTGGGGGGCATGCAGGGTTTTGGGGGTCGTTTCTATGCCCAGGACAGGGATAGGGCCAAAATTTCCGTGAAAACTAAAAAGGTGGGTTTAAAGACTCCTTTTTTTCCGGCACCCTTTTTTAAAAGTGGGGGGGCAGCAGGTTTGGGGGTCATGCTTGGGGGCCCAGGACAGGATAGTCAATGTCCATGAAAATAAAAGGTGGGTTTTTAAAAAACTCCTTTTTCCGGGACTTTTTAAAAAGTGGGGGTCATTTCAAAGGGTTTGGGGCCAGCGTTTTGGCCCCAGGGGCAGGTATAGTCCCAAGTCCGTTTCAACTAAAAGGTGGGTTTAAAGGCCCCCCTTTTTTCCGGGGGAACTTTTTAAAAGTGGGGGGTTATTCAGGTTTGGGGGCTCATGAGTGGGCCCCGGGGCAGGAAATCAATTCCAGTGAAACTTAAAAAGGGGGTTGGGAAAACTCCTTTTTTTTTCCCGGGACTTTTTTTAAAAAGTTTTGGGGGTTTATGCAGGGGTTTGGGGCCATTTCTGTGGGGCCCCGGACATTTAAAATCAATGTCCCCTGAAACTAAAATGGTGGTTTTAAAAGACTCCCCTTTTTCCCGGGACCCCTTTTTTAAATTTGGGGGGGCATGCAGGTTTGGGGCCATGCTGCTTTCCCGGGCAAAGGGGTATTTAATGTCCATTCAAGTAAGATGATGGTTCAAATCATACTGCCTTCTGTCCCCTTTTTTTAATTTTTTTGGGGATGCAAAGGTTTTTAAAGGGGCAAAGGGTTGGGAAAAAGACAGGGATAGTAAATGGTCTGTGACTTTTTTTTTTGGACTTTTTATAACCTAAGGTGTTCCTAAGATTGGGAGCACGTATCCATTTTGACGTTGTGGGGTGTTAAATTTTAGCTTTTCCACCTTGTTTGGGTGTAATAATAAGGTGTTTTGCTCCCCATAGACTTTAATGGTCCCCTCGGGGCATAAACGATTCTCCTACGAAAAACCTTAAACGAAGCGGCCGACAAAAAAAATATCGATGGATCTCGAAAGCCAACGCAATCGCTCAAAACAAAACATTTCTACGGGGGGGAAAAATTTATTCAACATTACTACAGGGGGCATTAATCTATCTATAAGACTACGGTTGGCAAAATAACTAATTTCTGCAGGGGGGATATATCTAATGACTTTTTTTAGGGGGCATATATCTATTTACTACAGGGGGGAATTTTTTCTAATGACACGGGGCATAAATCTAAAGACTTTCAGGGGGCATTTATATATTATATTATATAATATATAAAAATTTTATATAAATAATATATATTTATATATATATATATATATATATAATGAAATTTCAGGGGCAAATGTCATTTCAAAAGCAAATAAATTTTTCCATTTATTTACTACTCGGGGCAAAATATTTTCTCTAATGACTAAAAGGGGCATATATTTTTATAATGAAAAGAGCTTATTACAAATTTTTATTTTATACCAAAAAATGGATCAATATTTCTGGCAGGGCTGATTGTCAGCTCTGTAGGTCAAACATTTTTAAATATAATACTGACCCACAGAGCTGGCAATCAGTCTTCAGTTATATAATACTAGTTACCCCATACTTTACTCCTGAACGACACAGTATACACTTTATTGTGTTTTTTTTCTGTGTGATTCTAAACATCCAAGCCCCTCCATATCCCCGCCCCTAATAACCACGCCCCTGATAACCCCACCCCCACTGGGCCTTTGAAAAAATGTTGTGCATCAAACCGGTCCCTGGTGGAAAAAAAGGTTGGGGCCTCTGCTTTAAGGGGTATCTAACATATAGGCCCCTCCAAACCACATCAGAAATGGACTGATCTTTAAAAATATCAATGTTGCAAATTCTCTTTAAAATGTGAGAAATTACTACAAAATTTTTAAGCCCCTAATGTTGTAAAAATAAGTAAAAGACACTTAAAAAATTATGCCAACTTACAGTAGACATATGGGGCGACATGTATGATTTATGGCGCTTAGATGCCAATTTCTCTGCAGATAAGAATAGTGTAGAATGCGCCTGATTTATTAACCTGCTCTACTGCGGGTCATAAATCAGCCACATTCTAGCGCAGAAATTACAATTCTAGCCCAGGTAAACCAGTTTGAAAGTGGTTTACGTGTTCCAGAAGTAATGCGCCTGGAATTGCTGTACTGAAGCTATAAAGCTTCGCACGGTTCTAGTGCGCCCCGCCTCCCTCACACGCACACCTAAATCAGACACATTACAATTACAGCGGAGCGCTTTCATACATGTCGCCCATGGTGTATGCTACTTATAAACTATTTTGTATGGAATAAATATCTGTCCTGCACGCAGAAATTTTTGAACTTTTTTAAGGATTTTTGAGAATTGTATGGACCAAAATTTCTTACTAACTAAAAGCACAATGTGTCAAGAGAAAACATTCTCTGAATCACATGAATAGGTAAAAGTTATTTTCACATAAAGTGACACATTTCAAAATTTTTTTCAAAAATGGGGCACTGTCAGGGAGGTCAAAACTGGCCACGTCCTTAATGGGTTAATATGATTTACACCAGAATGAGGAAATTCATTGTAAAAGTGAATAACTCAATATTTGTATAGTGAATACACTTTAGATTACATACATCATGACATTATAGATTTGCATCAAAGCATATTTCTGTATATATGCTTACATACGTCAAACCTCTATTCTGTTGAAATACGATTTATAAATTAGCAATTTCCATTTCCTATATTAGTTTGAGGCTGGATGTGTGCTCCAGTCTAGAAGCTTCAACAGAAATGTTGCCACTGTTGCTTTGTATATTCAAAAATCTATGAACCGTATTACAGCAGCCTTCAATTTCTGTTTATTTTTACATTATTATGTTGATGATCATCATATGACTAAACAAATTTGAAGGGAATCTGCCTTCTGTTCCTAACACCTGCTCCTCCTGTAATTTTATTCAGCGTTTGCCAGCCATTACTTTTTATAGAATTTTTTTTGCAAGTAGCTAATTTCCAAGAGC
>JAODAL010032067.1:0-47505 GCA_025379985.1 Phyllomedusa bahiana | reverse complement strand
TGTTTTTTAAAGCTACCAATGTATCTTTAAACTTCAAGTTTATTGTGTGATGTCTCTTGATTTTTGGTACTCCTTTTTTTGTTTTTTTTTCTCAGTGAATGTTACTTCAATTGGCTTGATACTGTTGTTTCTTATGTGCATTGTTTTAATAAAGCTCTTTTGAAAAAGAAAAAAATAAATAAATAAAAATTGTTGAATAAGAAAAAAAAAACAAAAAAACAAGAGCTTTGAAATTTTTTAAATTTACAAAGTCCTACGATTTTTTAGTTATCCTGGTTTAGTGGGAGTGCATCAGCTCCTAAAATCACGTAGCCACCAAACCCGTGATTTTTTCCTCATGGTGCCAGTGTGGTGACATCAAAGCTTCTCAATGAAAAGGTGGGGGGGACAGAGCCCCTCCTCCCACAGTATGGGCAGTCCCCATGAGGGTTTTCGGGTTTTTTCCCAAACCCCGGTTTTGCGGTTTTTCAGCCCCGCCTAAAAAAAACCCGGGGAAAAATGAGCACAATTGCGTTTTGGAAAACCCGTGGGGTTCCCCGTGGGGGGGTTTTGCCCCCGGTGGTCCGGCGCAAAACATAGAAGCACAATTTTCCCCCGGTTTCGGACGGAATCTGTGCTTCTGAATGTGAAGGGGGGAGGGTTTCCCTCCGTCATCGCGGCCGGTATTTGCCCTAGCGTGGGGTTGGCGCCCTAGAGGCCTTGTGTGCTTCTGAAGGGTAGGGGGAGGACTTACTCCCAGCTTTGTGTCTGTGTAGCGTGCTGCCTGGATTAATCCTGTGTGTGCGCTCCCTTTTTTTCTCTAAAGTTTGGGGAGGCAGTGGGGGAGGTGATCTGTGGTCAGTACGTTTTGGGACGCAGGGGGTTTTGTCACTAAAATCATGATGGTTGTGGAGCTTTGCCTATGTAATAGAACGATCAGGGGGGCATGTGAAGGTTCTATCCCCCCCTGCTCTGCTGTTTTAGTAACATGTGATTTGGGTAACAAATTTACAGCTCCCCTGTGTTGTTGTATGGGGAAAACAGCACAGAACAGTTTTTGTTTTTTGGTTTGAGATGTTGTGGAGATTTTGTTGTAAGCGGGGGATATGGGAAAACACTTAAATCCCCCCCTGTTGCTGTTAGAATTTAGCTTCACAGACCTCTGGCTCTATTCCACTCTTTGATCACCCCTCCCTGCGGTTCTGTTTGTGGAGAGGAGCAGAAAAGAGCTCGGCCACAGCACAGAAAAAGGGCAGCTGACCCGCAGTGAGCAGCCGGCCAGCAGATTAGGCAGACCCCACGGGGGTTAAAACCTGGCAGAAAACCCCCTCGCCCCCCCCCCCTGCTGTTTAGAAGTTACTGAGTAGAGGAGGGAGCTGTCTGTGTCTGGGGGGGGGGGGAAGGGTGGGAAAAGAGGCAGACAAGAAGCACGCCCCTGAATTAAAAAATCCATGGTGCCAGACACACTGAGGTGGGTGAAAACCTAAGGTGACAACCCCCTTTTAAGGGCCCTTTTTGGGGCCTATGTTTTAAGGGGAAATCAGAATTTTTTTTTAAAGGTTGTGGAGAAAATGTTTTCTAAAAGGGGAACACCTTCAAACTTATTTTTAATTTTATAGAACTGAAAAAAATCTGTCAAAGAAAAATTCCAAATCCATTCCCATCAAAATCTGCTATTTTGTCAAAAAATTAGTAAGTGCACTGCAAAAAAAAAAAAGGGCAGGACCTTAAAAAAACTTTCCAAAATACTCCATCTACACAGGCACAAAATTGCGCCATATCAAAGCAAAATACAATGGGAATCCATTCAGTTACAATACCTTCCTATAGAAACTATTCAAAAAAATAAACGGTTACCAACAGCTCCGCAACTGAGAAATGTATTTGCTATTCGGACTTATCTCTCCATAGGCTCAACAAAGCACAAGAGCTCATTGATGAACACTCAGATCTTCATTTTTTTAAATTTCCGAATGCAGTCCTCGTCTAACACACAGCATCTTTTATATATCCAACTCTCTTTAAGAAATAAATATAAATAAATGCTCTTATTACTATATGTAAGCAACATATTAAATCTTACCACTAGTGGACAAAAAGTGGATGATGTAAAAACTATGTATTTCATTGTACCATTTTATTAAGATCAATAATGCCTTTCTTCCTTGTGGCTATTCCTCTATTATGAGGATTTGATCCATGCATTTGCTTAGATGCATATGTCTAATCACTGCATTGATTTTTACACCTGCATCTACAGTTGAAACCATAAGTTTAAAACTATAAAAAAAAAAACCTAGCATTTTTTTTTTTTCACTATTGAATGAATCAGAAAAAAACCTTCCCCCGTTTTGGGCAATTAGGAACCAAAAATTTTTTAAATATTTGCAAAATGCCAAAAAATAATGAGGAGAGAAATTTTTTAAAGGCTTTTTTTACTTTCTGCAAAGTCAAATTTTACATACATTTCATTAGTATTTTTTTTGATTGCTCTTAAATGTTGATTTGGGGGGTCAAAGTTTTGGATATCCTTCCACAAGCTTCTCACAATATTGGTAGGAATTTTGGTCTTTCTCATGACCAGACTGGGGTTTAAAGAGCAATGTTGTAGGTTGTCTTGCTGCACCTGCCTTTTCGTTTGTCCAAAAATTTTCAATAGGATTTGAGTCAGGGCTTTGGTGACACTCCAAACTTGCTTGGTTATCTTTTAAGCCACTTTTGGGAAGGGTTTTTGGCGTATGTTTCAGGTCTTGTCCCTTTGAAAACCCATTTTTTCCAAATTTTTAAATTCCTGCTATGTCTTGAGATGTTTTCGTATTTTCCACTTTAAATTTTTTTTCATGATGCCATCTATTTTTGGGGGTGCACAGTCCCTCCTGCAGCAAAACAACCCCCCAACAAACCTTTGTTTCCCCGCCCCCTCCCCCCCCGTGTTTCACAGTTTTGGGATGGTGTTTCTTTGGATTTCCAAGCTTCTCCCTTTTTCCTTCAAATGTAATGATGATCATTATTCCAAACATTTCAAAATTTTTGTTTTGAGACCACAGGATATGTTCCAAAAAATGTGGTCTTTGTTCCTGTTTTCCCCGTTTCCTTTGGGGTAATGCACAATCTTGCCGATTTTCATTAAAACTCTTGTTCTTGGCTTTTAATAGCACAGTGTACCAAAGACGTTTACTTGAGGCCCCGGAAACCCGTTCTCCTTCCTGAGCGTATTATGTCTGGGCATTCCCATTTGTTTGTTACAAGAATTGGGGACATTCAGGGGTCTGGAAATTGCACCCAAGGTTTAACGACCTGTGCAAAGTCCCCCAATTTTTTTCTGGTATCTTTGGTAATTTTTTTGTCTTTCCCATGATGTTATAATAGAAGCAGGTTGTTTTTGGTTTTTGCAATAAAATCCCTCAAAAGTTTGTATCTTAATTTAACTCTGGAAGTTTATTGGTAACATCTAAGACAGTTACATAGTTAAATAGTTAGTACAGTAGAAAAAATACATGTGTTCAACCAAGGGTGGGGAAAAAGTGGGTGAAGGGAGGGAGAGGATTTTTTTTTTTAAACTTGTATTTATTGCAAACACTTTTGATATATAACAAAACTTATGGCTGTTTTAGCCAAAAGAAAAAATATGCAGAACAATAAAGTATGTATGTCTCCTAAATGGGAAGCTCAGGGTTTTTAATCGCCCAATTGAGTAGTTCAATTCCGGTTATACTACTTTACAACCAGTTTGGGGGCATTGCCCCCGGTGGTTTTTCATATGTATCCGGATTCAAATGGTTTCTTCTTCCCATACACTACATTGTGTTAGCTTGTTCCAAATTTTTTATCTTAACGGGGACAAAGAACAAGGGGGGAAAAAGGGGTTGGGGGGGGAACAGGGGGAACCCATTTTGGCCCGGGAACCCAAACACCCGATATGAGCTCAAAGTTTCAGGGACACCTCCCTATTCGATTGTGTGTAAATACCCATGAACGGTTGCATTGGTTTGGTTGACCAGAACCGGTGGTGAATTTTGAAGATTCTTTTATTTTTCATTCTAATTTGGGGTGGGTAAAAGTGTGTAAACGGACCATGTCGGAAAAAAAGTTTTTGTGTAGTCTTTCTTTTTGTGTGCTGTGTCTATCCCCAAACCATTCTAAAAATGTGTGACAATTTTCCAGAAATATTTTTAGCGTGGGTGGGCTGGTTTCATCCAGCATTGCAAGACAGACTTTCTGGCCGCTGCTGCCACATAATACAAGAGTCGTTTTTGGAAAGTTGGGAGTGAGGTACACTCCTAAGGGAAGATCCCAAACAACGCCCACGTGTTTGAATTGGGGCAATTTGGAAGAAGGTTTCTGGTGGTAAAGGAGTGGATCGTGGACCAGAAGGTCTGTATCGCCGGGCAAGACCACAGGCAGTGTAGTAAGTCTGCATGGGGTGATTGACATTTTGGGCATGTGTGGGTGTCTGAGTGACCCATCAGAAAGCCTCTATGAGGCGAGATGTATGACCTGTGGGTAATTCGAAAGGCCATTTCCCAGTATGACATGGTTGGTAAATACCTGGCAGCTTGTTCAAGAGAAGTAAGAAGGAGGTTGGGGGTCAGGGAGGGGATCATTTTTGGCCAGTAGGCGAGACCACCTTGTATTCTGGAGTAGTCCAGCGGCTTCTGCAATGAGGCGTAAAATCTGTTGAGTAAGCGTTTTGTGCGTTGAGACGTTGTCGCAATTTTAAGAAATGGGTCTTTCCAATCCGAGTCCATCAGCCGTTTTGTGACTGCCAATATGTAACTGCATGCCTGCATGTAATGAAAGGGGTGTGGATCTAGGTCCGGAAATTTAAGTTTAGCCTCATTGAACCAATAAGGGCGTCTGTTTTTTAAGTCTATAAGGTCCGCTATTCTATGTATTCCACATCTCTGCCACTGTTTGATTTTCCCATGTGAAAATTTGGATTGTTTACGAAAGGTAACAGAAGGGAGTGAGTCGGGCTAAGTCCTAAGATCTGCCTCGCTTTTGTCCACGCACGCCATGTTGTCATTAGCAAGGGGTTTTGTGTTATCTCTTGGGGGGGACTTTGATAAGTGAGGTGTAAGAGGCACGTCAATGAGACGTTGGGAGAAAATTGCTGGTCTAAGTTAACATCTGTGAAAGTCCTGGAATTGGTTATCCAATCTCCTACTATTCTAAGTTGTGATGCAATACTGTAGAGCTGAATCTGTGGATTTATTCCCCATTTGAGCGCGTGGTTCAAGGCTATCAGCTCGTGCGAGTCTACGGTTTCCGATAAAGACCAAATCTAGCCCCGATCCCTCTTATTTCCTTTGGTTTTAAGTAGAGCGGCCAGTGATTGTAGTAAATATAACAGTTTGGGAATGCGATCATCTTGCCCAAAGTTTGCCCTCCCCAATGGGGACAGATTCAGTTTGCTCCATGTTGCGAAGAGCCTCTCTCTAATTTCCTCAAAAGGGGTATTACATTGTATTTGTATATTTGGTTGTATTTCTTGGGTATGAGGACCCCAAGGTATAACGTGTGGTTTTGCCATCTGAATGGGTAATGTACTGACCGCGGGGCTGGACCGTCCTCTTAAGAGTTGTCCCTTCCGATTTGTCCTCATTGATCCTGAAGCCCCGACACGGAGCCAAAGCCCTCAGGTCCTCCAAGTCCTTGGCATTGCGTGTTCTGGTCAGTAATATAGAGCAAATTCTCTGCAAACCGAAAGTTTTAATTTGTTCGAGCCAATTTGGATGCCTTCAAGGGTGTGTTCTTTAGGTGTTTATTAGCGGTCATAGATAGAATTAAAAAGAAGGGGATCGTGGGCACCCTGCCGGGTACCTCTTTTAATCGGTATAACTGGTTAGGGGGAGATTATTGACATTCAACATCGTGTGGCAGTCTGACTGGCAACGACTCAGGAAGGATACAAACTGATCACCAAACCCTCTGTACCTTAAGCATGTCGAGAGAAATTCCCATGACACAGAGTCGAATGCTTTTTCTGCATCAAGGGTCAAAAGCATTGTTTTTGCAGGTGGTTGGTTCTCCTTTTGGATCGTGGCAGCTACCGTCATTCTTATCCCCACGGTCGAATGTCTATTTCTAATGAAGCCCATTTGGGATTCAGATAGTAGGGAGCCTAGCATTTCCTGTAAACGGTCTGCTAATATTTTGTTGAGGATTTTATAGTCCTGGTTCATTAGTGAAATTGGCCTGTAAGATTGGATTCTTTCGGGGTCCCTGTCAGGCTTCAGGACCAGAATAGTCTCTGACGACACAAATTCGGGTGATAGGCAGTGCCCCCTGTAAATCTCATTTAGGTAACTAGTATGGTGTGGGACCAAATCGGATGATAGCATTTTGTAGTACTCTGCCGATAATCCGTCTTGTCCAGGTGTTTTGTTGTTGGGTAGGTTCTTTATGACTGTTGTTACTTCTTCTTGTGTTATCTCTTTCTCCAGGGACTCCTTAAGAGTTGTGGAGAGTTTCGGTAGTGTCAAATTTTGCATGAATTGCCATGTGGCAGCTGAGTCATAGGGAGATGCTTTATAAAAATCTGTGAAGTACCTTGTGAAGATCTTCTGTATGTCGCCAGGGGTGCGCGCCTGTGTGTGGGTCACTGGATCCTGTAATGTCAGAATATTGCGTTTAGTCGATGGCGGCTTTTGCATTCTAGCCATGAGGGAGCTAACCTTGTTACCCCACTTGAAGAATTTGTGTTTGACAGCCTCTATGCCCCATTTCGCTTGGCCCTGTAAATAGGTCTCCATTAGTTGTTTAGTCCCCAGAAATCTTTCCCTATTCGCTGGGGTGGGGTTGGCGATATATTCCCGGTTTGCTTTGGTCAGATCAGAGTTCAGAAGAGTGTATTTTTTGCGGGATTCCCTCGCCCTCAGTTTTAGGTAGGAGATAATGTGACCCCGTAGAACCGCCTTCGAGGCAGACCAAAAAAGTCCAGCATCGGAGACATGTTCTAGATTATCTACATAATTTGCCCAATGTGTTAAGTACTGTCTGAAATCCTCCAAGTTCATGAGGTATGATGGAAATCGCCATTTTATAATTCTATCTGGGCTTTCCGGGCCGGCCAGGGAGAGGTGCACGGGGGCGTGGTCCGAGATCATGATATTAGTTATATCCGTGTCCAGGACCCGTGGAAAAAGACCCGATGAAATGAGGAAGAAATCAATGCGGGAGTGGCTTCTATGGACATTAGAATAGAATGTAAAATCTTTCGCTGTGCCATTTAGAAGCCGCCAGGGATCGCACAGGTCAAGGTGGTCTATGAGTGTCAGGAGGCTAGTTATGGAGCGGTTGTCATGCGAGGAGGCATGTGATCTATCTAATTCCGGGTTGAGGATGCTATTAAAGTCGCCGCCTATAATAAGATTGTGCAGGGTTTTGTCTAGCAGGAAATTGTATAATTCCACGTAGAAGTGTGCATTTGGCTAGTTGGGTGCATAGACATTGAGGAGCGTGTATCGTATTTGTTTGATGGTGACTTCTAGCAAGAGATATCTACCTTCAGAGTCTGCATGTGTAGCTTGAATAACTGGGGAGACAGAAGTGTGGAACAATGTAGCCACACCTCGGGTTTTAGAGGTAAATGAGGCTGCGTATTGCTCTCCTATCCAAGGGGCTTTAAGACAATTATCCTCTCCTGCTTTCCAATGTGTCTCTTGTAGAAAGACAATTTGGGGGTGAAATTTCTTGAGCTGGGATATTACCTTTTTGCGCTTTACTGGGGTGTTTAGACCCGCTACGTTCCAGCTAGTGATTTTTAATTCGTTGAGTGTGTGAGGAGGTATTGTGTGCATGGTTTGTTGTATTACTTATCCTATTCCCGTCGCGGTGCTTGATGGGTTGACCGGTTCAATTCATAGAATGGAGGATCTGCTGTCCCAGCGAGCAGGGAGAGCCTCCAGTTGCTTGGCTTCTGGTGTGCTAGGCGCCCGGGCCACAGGCAGGAGGAAGGAACACTGGGGAAAGAAAACAGGGGTTAGTAACATCCATAGTACAAGTACTGTGATCTCAAGAAGCACAACATTGAACATGTCTTCAACAGAAGAATTTTGGCTAAGAAACATGGTTTGCATGTAACACTCTACTGGCATAGACGTGTTCTAAATGGGCTAGCCCAGGAGATAATGTATTAGTCCGGTGCATCAGGAAAGAGACGACGGCGAGCCTCCTCTGGGTCTTCATAGAAGGTGGATCTTCCGTTCGCTGTTACTTTCAGGCGTGCAGGGTACAGCAGCTGGAATCTCATGTTCCTTTCGAAGAGGAGACGGCATAGCGGCGTGAATGCGTTCCTCTTTGCCGTGACTGACAATGAAAAATCTTGAAAAATCAGGATAGGCGTATTGTTAACTTGAAACGATCTGGTCACTCTGTAAGCTCGGATCACCACCTCCTTGATTGTCCAATTAGCGTATCGGGCGATCACTGGTCTCGGCCTGCTGTCCCTTTCCCCTCTGGGCGACCCAATCCTATGAGCTCGTTCAATTAGTAAGGTGTCCGGTGGGAGGTCTAGTTGTAGGGCCTTGGCTAAGTCATCCACCAGGTATTTCTGAAGCTTGTCATTGGTGACGTGCTCCGGTACTCCTACAAAACGGAGGTTGTTTCTCCTCTCTCTGTTTTCTAGATCTTCTAATTTATCGCGAATAATTATTTCTGCGTTTTGACATTGGGTAATTTCTCGCTCGTTTGTTTGGACAGATGTTTCGCAGGATGAGACTCTGGTCTCTAACTCGCATATCTTCTGTGCGTTCTCTGTGATCTGACTTAAGGCTGTGTTAATGGAGGCTTGAATCCTATCTATTTTTTTGTCAAAGTACGGGGTGAGAATTCTTGCTACTTCCTGATCCATTGATAGAGCGTGTTCTTTGTCCGGGCTCTGTTGTGCCACAGGACTCGACGCTGGTGAGAGGTTCGGAGGGGTGATGTCGTCATCATCTGTGATCAGCTACGGTGTGGTCATGGCTGGAGGTGAGGGTGGAGTTGTGATTTTCTGTTCTTTTTCTTTAGGTGGCTTGTTTTTGGGCGTGGCGTATCTGGAGGATGGTGCACTAGGCGCACTTTTACCTTGTTTGTGCGGTTGAGATTGAGAACGTAAGTATTTGTCCATTATGTAGTGATGACTTAAGGGCGAGGAGACAAAAGGGACAGCTTGATTTTGTGTCAGAGAGTGTATCAGGTTTACTTGCTCATGAAAGGCCCTTCAGCGGCATCCTATGTTACAAAAGGGGGGAGCTGAAGGTTAGGCAGTTTGATCAATGACCAGTAGGTGGTGCCGGTGCTGTATTGTTGTTTCTGGCTTCTGGGATGAGGTGACCTGAGATTTAGCTCTGTTGAATAAATCTCGGGCAGGCGAACTGCTGATTAATCTGTGATTTATACTACAGTACGTACAAACTATCTTTCCAGGATTTATGGGCAATGTCCTTAGTAAACTCTTTGTGACTCTCCCTGGTAACAGTCGATTTCTTAATCTAGTTCCACGCTGCTGATAGTTGCTAGGTGGTTTGAGGTGATATTTATCCTGAAGGATTCAAGTTATAAGACGTTACTCTGCCTCTTCAGGGAGGGTGGTTGGACACTTTAGGTGGTGAGTCAGTCCACTGATTTGTTGCCGTTCCGAATCAGAAGCAGACTGTGTAGTGTGCTGTCTGAGGTAAGGCAGGATTGCTCTTGTACAATGCAGGGGGAACGTAGTGGCCACAGGTCTCCTTCTTTGTAGGTGCCTGTGCTGAGGGAGAGCGTCGCGGCTCTGTGCCTGATACAGCGTTGGGTGACAGTCTATGTGTTAGCTGTGCGGAGAGGGGGCTTTGCTGTGGGGGATGTTGTGCGCGGTCTCTAGGCTGCGGCGCCCTTAACTGCCAGGGGCAAGATGGCCGTCCTTCCCGCCACTCTGGCTGCTGTCGTTGCGGCCGTTACACAAAATGGCGGTGTTTCCCGCCTAGTAAGCGAGTCCCGTGTCTGAGGGGCTTTTAGGGGCTTTCAGGTCCCGACGGTCTGGGGTGACCCCCTCCCCTGAACGATCTCACCTGCTGTTGGTTCTGCAGGGATGGCTCGGCCGGTGCGGGTGCTTTTCTCGCCTGCCGTGGGGCCTGCTCTCCCGCCTGGTTCTTGCTGCTCTGCGTCTCACGAAGCAAGCTGCTCGCACCGGGTATTCCCCTCTCCGCTCTCTCCTCTCCCCCTCCGCTCGCGTCCAGGCGCGGTGTCCGACCGGCTTGTCTGTCCTCTCCGGTCTTCCCGCGGGCTCTCGTCTGCCTCCGGAGCTCACGACCCGGTCACCTGACTTCTCGTCTTCACCAGCCGGCGTTGCAGACTTTTCTTCAGTGCTCAGGAGTCCTTGAGCCACAGGTTAGTGGGGAAGGCTGGCTGCGCCTTGGAATGCCTGTCTGGGTCCCGTGCTGGGGATCTCACGGCTATGGCCTGAATTCCTGCTCCGCCGCGGGCCGGCCCGTGTCAGTGCCTGGGGCCCGACGAGGCTGTGTTCCGCCTCTAGACTGCCGAGGATGGCCAGATGGAGCTTTTTCGACAGCCCTCTGTGAGGAGAGCTTCTATCAGTGGTGTACCGAGGCACCCGGAGTGTTGATGCCTCGGATGGCGCCGGATAGTTGGCAGGATATAATGGAGCTCCTCTAAAATGCGGCTGCCATCATGCGCCCCGCCCCCGGAAGTCATCGGAGACAAGGATTTTAAGCCCAGCCTCCCCATTGGTTAATGCCCTGAAACCCACAAGTCCAGAACCAATCTTCTCCAGAGGAGACTCCACCTCTGACCCCAGAGCCACCACCAGACAGGATCCAGAATTTTACATGGCTACGTATTAATATTCTTTAGTTTTGGGTAGTTATCTAAGCCTTTCTTGAAACTCCCAACTGCTTCTGCTGTGTTCAGCTCCTCAGGCAGCTGTACCACAGATTCACAGTTCTTACAGTGAAGAACGCTTTTCTCCTCTTGAGATTTAATCCTTTTCTCTCTATCCAAGGGAATTTCCCCTTCTCTTTTGAGAGGGCTTTACATTAAATAATTTCTCCTCATACTTTTTGTAGGGACCATTTATATAAATTAATCATGTCCCCCCGAAGCCGTCTTTTCTCAAGACTAAATAAATTAAATTCTACTAACCTCTCCTCATAACTAAGATATTCCATTTCCCTTATAAGTTTGGTTGCTCGTCTTTGCACTCTCTCTAGCTCCATTACATCTTTTCTATAAACTGGAGCCCAGAACTGAGCAGCATATTCTAAGTGAGATCGCACCAATGCTTTGTACAGTGGTAGAATTACATCCTTGTCCCGCGAGTCCAGGCCTCTTTTAATACACGCCAATATCCTACTTGCATTAGAGGCAACTGATTGACATTGCATGCTGTTTTGTAGTCTATGATCTACAAGAACGCCAGATCTTTCTCAACAAGCGATTCTCCAAGTTTTTCTCCCCCTAGGACATTTGATGCCTACAGATTATTTCTGCCCAGATGCAGAACCTTACATTTATCCACATTGAACCCCATTTGCCAAGTGGATGCCCAAGCACTCAGTGTGTCCAGGTCTGCTTGCAATTTATGAGCATCTTCCATTGATTGCACTACACTGCATAGCTTGGTGTCATCTGCAAAAATAGTAACCGTGCTATTGATCCCTTCCACTATATCGTTAATAAATACATTAAATAAGAGAGGACCTAATACTGAGCCCTGCGGCACACCACTCGCAACCGGGGACCACTCAGAGTAGGAGTCATTTACCACCACTCTGAGTATGATCCAGCAGCCAGTTTTTAATCCAATTACACACTGTTATCTCTAACCCAGTGGATTCTAATTTACCAAACGCTTATGCGGTACAATGTCAAATGCCTTTGCAAAGTCTTAAAACACAATATCCACAACCGCCCCGCTATCCAGACTTCTACTCACCTCTTCATAAAAGCAGATCAGATTGGTCTGACAACTTCTGTCCTTAGTAAAACCATAATGTTGTATTCTTCTACATATTCCTGTATATGGTCCCTTATGAGCCCCTCAAACATTTTTCCCACAACAGATGTTAAGCTTACTGGTCTATAATTACCTGGGCAAGACATGACATCATCATATGGGCTGTCCTTAATTCTTTAAAGGCATAGTAATCCTAGTGTATGTAAATGTTCGACTGCAGAAAGTAATAAAAATGCCTCAAAACATTCACAGTCTCTCATTATTCTGGCATTTGGCAAATATAAATAATTTTGGTTCCTAATTGCCCTAAAACAGGTAAGGTTTATTCTGCTTTCATGTCAGATAGTGAGAAAAACATGCAGATGTGTCTTTTTATATAGTGTATGTAAACTTCTGGTTTCAGCTGTATTGAACCAGCAGCTTATTTTGCATTATAGTATACTTTTAATTTCCCTTGTAATTAACTAATAAAATGCTGCCTGATAGGGTGAAAAAAATAGCACAAATTCAGACCATCATATTTTATTAATTCATACAAATACATTTTACTATTCTACAACTGTTCGGCTCCTTCTATGCGAGGCGCTCCATCATATATGAAAAAACAAGGCGATGCGCTGGTATTGCTGGGACCTCGGGTGTGCCGAAACTAGCCCCACAGCGCACAGTGAAAGAACATTGCTCTTCAATACCACCACATGATTCAGAGCAGTGCTTTCATTTCTTTATCCAGCGATGCTGGAACTTGAGGTGCACAAATGAGAGGAGGCCCCGTCACTTCTGGTTCCTGCATGCAATGATACAGTTGTTAATATTAAAAATACTGTTGTTGTCGTATTTTATTCTGTTGCATTTTTTGCTCTCATATTGAGGCAGATTGATACTGTTTTAAGGAACATAATACACGAAAAGCTTAAAAGGACAGTTCGGCCAGTACTGATACCGCCAAAAGATAACGTTATAAAATGAAGGTAATGATACAGCAGTGACCACAGCCTGAGGAAGCTGGTCAGACGTCCCAGCGAAACGCGTGGCTTTGTTTTAACCTTTTAGTAATTGTTTTCAGTGGTTAGCTAATAAAATACTTTTACACCATTTGTCAACTTTTATATACGTAACCTTTTTTTTCCATTAAGGCTTTATATCACCCAGTCATTAGCACCAAACTGATATTTGTAGATATTCTTCCCAGAAGAATTCTTTATTTAAATTTCATAGAATGAAAAAAAAATAAAAATTAAGTCATCAAAAACAGCTCATTTCTGTTGTCCTCCAATCTTTGCATTACTTGCCTCACATAAGTGTTTATCCGTTGATCTCTGAGCATTATATACATGTCTCCTGAACATGGTTTTCCCTTTTCAGATTGATAAGTTTGATTGGTTTCCTCTTTAACAGGTATCCTTCCAGAGTCTTTGTTGGTGATACATTTTGTTACTTTGCTGGTATGACTTTTGCTGTGGTTGGCATCATTGGACACTTTAGCAAAACTATGCTGTTATTCTGTATTCCTCAAGTGCTGAACTTCTTATATTCATTGCCACAGCTACTGAACATAATCCCATGTCCACGGCATCGCCTTCCAAGGTAACATCAACATTTATCAACCGTTGTTTTATAGGTTTGTTTTCAGGCTTGAACTCTGTATTTGGGAGGAGCTGCTGTTTTTGCTGAGCAGAGGAACTTCTATAATGTCCCTATTCCTTATTGTATGGACAAGGCTTGGTGTGATAGAACAAACCCTTTAGAGGGGTGTTCCCACCATACACATTAGTGGCATATCGTTTGGATATACCATTAATACGTCGTAGTTGCGGATCCCACCTCTAGGACCTGCCACTGTCTTGAATGAGCCCCAGAACCTCACGGTTTTGAAAGGAGAGGTGGTTTGAACTGCCTCATTGAAATCAATGGGAGTTCTGGCTACAGCTGACCAGCAGGCTCCAATAGGGACTCGCATATCTCATACATTCATGGGATATCTTATTGGTATGCCATCAATGTGTATGGTGGGACTACTTCTTTAAGTTTTGTGGCTGTGGTACTTAATGCATAATGAGGGCTGATGTGTGTTAAGACATTAATTTGCACTGAACTCATTCCTTAAAGTGTTTTTTTTCACTACGATTAGCTTTTACCCTGTAGGGACATCTAATTGAAGACTTTTTCTAAAAGCATTGCTTTGTTGATTTTTATTTGGTCGAGAGAGAGATTTTTCTCTCCTCTCAGAACACACACGTTTCTCTGGTTATGACCACCTCTCCCTGCTTTCTTATTTCTAATTGCTTTAAGCTCCTGTCACTCAGTCCATCCAGGAGTCCCCTCCTGCAAAGTCTTATCTCTAACTATGGACTTGGAAAGCCTCTCGTTAAGCTAAGTAAACACTCTAAAGGGCTTTGCAGCTTGTGTAATACTCTGAGCGCAAGAGATTTATAAAATGTAACAGGAATAGCTAGGAACAATAGAACTGATGTGTCAAACACTGCTAAAGACCGGGTTACAGCCTGAACAGCATGTGGGATTCTAATATAAAAATGTCTATTAGGACATGAATATAATAAAAACCAGAGAACAGATCAGAAAAATAGGTGCGCAAGCAAGACCAAAAATATAATTGGAAAATGTTTACGGAGTCTACATGTGCTGTAACGTCTTTAAAAATACATTGATCCTTTCAGGCGAATGGACTCGGTGCACATAGCATTAAAGCAAAGAAGTGTGTTAGTATATCCACTGGAAGGGATCACAGGAAAATAATATATATGGTGCAACATATAAATGGATAAAATACAAGAGCAGCAATAACATAACATACAGATGGTATAGCTGCTTACGCACCAACATCTGATGGACATTTTACTTTGAAAGATTTTAATTACATCAATAAAAATCATATAAATCTCCAATTTATGTCTGTTACCCATATTACATAGAATTTATGGACGTAACACACTTACAGGAGATTGTCAACAGGGTATAGTCCGTGCCGCCATCAGGAATTTCAGTGGCCCAATACAGCCAAAGTGTCTGGGCATTTCCGACATTTTTTTATGGCGGTAACATTTAAAACTAATGTGGTTTTTAAATCCTTCTTTTTTTTTTTTTTTCTCCTGTCTCACCTGGGCATTTGTAGTGATCGCTAGTACAATATACTACAGTACTTGTGTACTGCAGTATATTGTCATTCAATCTTGCCTCTAGCCACAAATAGTGTAGGCAGCAAACTATGTGCCCCACATGCCTAGATTGTATCAAGTGAATGGTGTGTTTCCCTCACCTGCTCCTAGCGTAGTTAACATCTCTTCCATACCAACAGAGCTCCAGTGCCATAAGACTGCGTCTGGACCAGGAACCAACGCAGGAAGAAGTGGTCGTCTTCCTCTTGTTTTTACCCCTATTGGCCCAGACAGCCATGATGATGTCTCCTGGCCACGACTCGTCTCTGCAAAATTTACCACACACACACATATCTTAGAATCCTCACTTTTCCAGCAGCTCCTTACCTATAGGTATATAAGTCCCCTCCGTTAGGTAGCTCTATAGTTCCCCTCCTCAGATAGGAAGCTCTATAGGACTCCTCCATTAGGTAGGTGTACAGGTCCCCTCAGGTATATACCGTTGAAACCAGAAGTTTACATACCCTATATAGAAAGACGCATAAGCATGTCTTTCTCACTATCTGACATGAAATCAGAATAAACCTTACCTGTTTTAGGCCAATTAGGAACCAAAATTATTTATATTTGCCAAATGCCAGAACAATGAGAGAAATTTTAAGGCATTTTTATTTCTGCAAAGTCAAAAGTTTACATATATTTCATTAAGGGAATTGCTAACAAATACTAAACTGTATGACTTGGGCCAAACATTTTGGATATCCTTCCACAAGCTTCTCACAATAGTTGGTAGGAATTTTGTCCCATTCCTCCTGACTGAACTGGTGTAACTGAGCCATGTTTGTAGGTCGCCTTACTCGCACCTGCCTTTGCAGCTTTGCCCACAAATTTTCAATAGGATTGAGGTCAGGGCTTTGGGATGGCCACTCCAAAACGTTGACTCGGGTCATTGTCCATTTGGAAGACCCATTTCTGCTCAAGGTTTAACTTCCTGACTGATGTCTTGAGATACTGCTTCAGTATTGCCACATAATCTTCTTTCCTCATGCTGCCATCTATTTTGTGAACTGCACTAGTCCCTTCTGCAGCAAAGCCACCCAACAACATGATGCTGCCACCCCGTGTTTCACAGTTGGGATGGTGTTCTCGGCTTCCAAGTTTCTCCCTTTTTCCTCCAAACTTAACAGTGGTCATTTTGGCAAAACAGTTTCGTCAGACCACAGGACGTCTCCAAAAATGTAGGTCTTTATTCCTGTGTGCATTTGCAAACATTAATTTGGCTTTAAGATGTTTATTTTGGTGTAATGGCTTCTTCCTGGCAGAGGCCTTTCAGCCCATGTTGATACTGTACTTGTTTTACTGTGGATGACACAATCTTACTAGCTTCCACCAGCATCTTCACAAGGTCTTTTGCTTTTGTTCTTGAGTTGATATGCACATGTCGGACTAAAGATACTTCATCTTTGAGACACATAACCTGTCTCCTTCCTGAGCGGTATGATGGCCGGACATTCCCATCTTTTATTGTAAGGGATTAGGTAGCGGGTTGGTAGTTTCCTGGGTAGACGGGCAGAGAAGTCCAAACAACAAGAGTTCGTTTAAAAACTGACCGCAGCCAGTTTTATCGTCCGCATGTGGTACATAAAAGCAAAACAAAACCAATCCTATGCCTGTCCAGCTGTAACTAAATAGGATTCCTCTCTTTCCCAGTGCTGGCCTAATACCAGTCCCCATAACATAACAGTATGTCCAAACCACAAGCAAGTGCTCACACAGATTCTTAGCAGATGACCTGTTCCTAGGCTGAGAGTGTGTCTGCAGTTCTAGCCTTTACGAGGCGAACACACCTAGGCTTAACTAGACAGCCCAAGACCCAGACTGTCCAGGTGGAGTGGGGTCCCACCCTCGCTTTCCCCAACATAAACCCAACACATAGAGATCTTTAGATCTGACACTTCTATTTTGTGGTTGCTTTTTACCTGACAGACATTAGGAATCTTGGGCAGATATACACTCCCTCTAGGACCAGTCCAGACACACTATCACAGTATATACTTCCGTATAATTGTTTGTACAGATAAAGTATCTGAAAATTGCACCCAAGGATGATCCAGACTTTTGCAA
Source organism: Phyllomedusa bahiana (assembly GCA_025379985.1). NCBI lineage: Eukaryota > Metazoa > Chordata > Amphibia > Anura > Hylidae > Phyllomedusa > Phyllomedusa bahiana. The sequence continues at coordinate 30,351 of JAODAL010032067.1, read as the reverse complement.
GTCTACAATTCTGTTCCTGAAATCTTGGCTGATTTCTTTAGACTTCCCCATGATGTTACACACACAAGTGGTGTGTTTCTGGTGAGCATTAAAAAAAATAAAAAACATCCACAGGTGTCTCTAAATCAGATGTTGCCAATAAACCTATAAGAAGCTTATGTTTATTTGCTTTTATTATAAGCATGTATTTATATACTGCATTTTATCTTGTATGAATTTTTTCTTATCAGAATTGCCAGACAGTCCAAAAATTGTATTTTTATAAATAAAAAATAATAAAATAGCGATGAACATAGACTTTAAAGTCTAAATTCACATACCTTCTTTAACAAGACGTGCCGTTGTAGTAAACTGCTATTTAACCACAAGTGTCTGTTTTTGTTTCTGAAGATTTAACCCTAGCACAGGAAGACTGACCGTGAGTTACTTTAAAATCAAAACCAAAGATCTGTCACAAATTGGATCTTTATTTATAAAGGTAACTACAACTCATTTTATTCCAAGTACATGCAAGTTCACACTGAATTCATATTTTGATCTATGGATGAATTATTATAGCACTGTAAGTATCATTACGTTTCTTCCCTCCTTTTCATGGCTATTTTAGGTTGCTGAAGCTCTTCATGTTGTTGATGTCAAACGACAGCAGGGTGAAGAATTCATGGAGATTAGTAATTTGACCCTTATTAACTTTGCTCTGAAGATTATTGGGCCAACTAAAGAGAAAAACCTCACAATACTTTTACTTATTATTCAGGTACAGTAAACAAGATAAGGTTCTGATTATTTTACATTATGCATTTCACTAACCCAAAAAGGATGCCTGGTTATGCCTGTATGTGTACTGATGCTAACATGAGTTGTAGCTGTAGTTCCTGAAAGCTGCATCTAGGAATTGAACAAATTGTGAGAGAGCTACATTATGCTGCATGTTACCCCATCCCAACCATGTGGGTTTTACTTGCGAAATGCTGCAGCATTTTGGGGTAAAACACCGAGTGAAGTTGTCCTGGGTGCAGGGAGAAGCTGCTGTGTCTGGGAGAGAGGAGTCCGATGTGCGGCTCAGCCTCAGTTTGACTGACAACTCTCTCCGATGTTTGTCAATAGGGAGAGAGTTGTCGGTTAAGCTGAGAGGGCAGGGAGAAGATGCTCATTGGACTTATCTCCCCGCATCCGGCCCAACTTCACTGTGTGTTTACCTGGGAACGCCACAGTGTTTCAGGGTAAAACACACAAGGTTAGGATTGGGTAACTTGCAGCTATTACATAGGGAGTTATAATCAAATGACAGCTCCGCTTTCATGACTGAACCGTTATGATTTTTAGCTTATTAAGACAATTGCATAGAGGACTTTAATCCTTACAGTGCTCGTGGCAGGAAATGATGGCAGTATCTGCTAACGCCATGCTGTGTTGAGGCATCATGGGGTTGAAATCATAGGAAGAGAGAGAAGGATCAAACCCTAAAGTTGCTGATGATGTCTGATCAGAAGCAGACATCAGGCCTCATGACCAATAATGGGCAATTAAGGACAGGATATTCTAAACAGAAGTTTGCTGTGTCATTGAGGCTTATAGCACAAATGAGTATACAAATGGCCTTATCTACCTGCTGCATTCACAAGAAGTGCAGTGTCCCCCAGACTCCTCACCAAGCCTGGGCTCTGTGCACAAGGTATCTGAGCCCTACAACAAATAGAGCACAGCTGGTGAAAATGAAAGAGAATGGGGGCCGGGGCGGAGCACTTTAGAAAGTATGGACTGGCTAGCGTGACTTCTAAAGCAGCAGGCATATAGCGGCGCACACAGTACGTGCTGTTATATGCCTGTAGGAAGCTGCGTGAAGCTACTCGAAGCTGAATTTTTGTTCTTAGCTTTGTGTCCTACTGTACTTATTTCAGTGTTTGAAGACCACCTTCCAAGTGCCATATTGTTTTAATTTTCCACCAACATAGTCAATTAGGGCTTAAGTGTGGGACAAGTTGTACTTTTTAAGGTTACTATGTAATGCACCATATAGTCTTTTGGAAGTAGATAGTTGGGTATAAATAATGTTGTCCTTTTTCTGTGGGTTAGTACAATTCCAGTACTACCCAATTTATATGTTTTTTGTTTTTTTTTTACAACTTGTGATCTGAATGGTCTGGTTAGGGGTCTGGCACCTACTTAAAGGGGTTGTCTTACTACAAGGATTGCCTTTTCGGCTGGTTCACACGGCTTATTCAAGCCGTAATCGCAGGACGGATTTCGCCCGCAATTACGGCTTGAATAAGGGGCGGGAGCGCAGCTCCCCGGCCCCATAGACATGCATTATCCACGGCGCGTATCCCGCCGGGATAATGTGCATGTCACTTTCTCCCCGCCCGGCGTATTGGCCGAGCCGGAAGAGGAGACGGAATCCACAGTTCTCTAAGAGAAATGTGGATTACCGTAATGGCTGGGACGGATTCCAGCCATATTGCAGCGCAGTACGGTGCACAATACGGCTGCAATCCATCCCTGAAATAAGCCGTGTGAACGGCCCTTTTATGTTAAAGATCTTACAAAAACAAGTCACTTTGCAATGTGTCCAATAGCAGTGTACTCCTCAGGTCGCTATAGCTACAGACCTGTTCAATCTCTCCTGATAGGCTGCCTGCTCTGGTTGCTATAGCTACAGACCTAGTGTCTTCAGTGACTTAACACTGCAGGTCAGTACTAGCCAGTAAACAGAGCCCTGAATTCAAAAATAAAACTGAAAAAACAGGACTGAGGTAAGATGAAGCAATGTAGTGAGACAACCTTTTTAATGGCTTTGATCCTGGGCATTTGACTTATCTTCAATTGCTGCCAATATTTACAGCTGGCACACATCTGGTATTGAGCAGACTTGGCTACAGAAATTCTTGATGACACCATGGCATATCATCTGCTATTATGGTTATAACGCATGAAAAATATAATAAAATTCTTGCTAATACAAAGAAAACTGCAAAACAGAAAAATATCAACTTCTACAGCATTTGTGTTTGTTGCTTTGACAGGTTCTTGGAAGTTGCTGCGCATTCTTAATCCGGTATCAGTTGGTTCGACTATTTTACGATGTGTGACATCCAACATGGACTGTGCTTGAATGGTCCCCAGTGACCTTACTGTTGCCTTCGGGCAAGCCCTAGGATGGGACTTGATTATTATTTTGGCAGAGAAGTTACCACACAGTGAATAATCGGGTCCATCCTTCCTCTTCACAAAAACGGTGTACCTGGACAGGGTAGTGGTACGGTGGCCAACTCGTTTTGAAGGAACTAAAGAAGGATTTTTGTTAAATATTAAAAGATCTATGTTTTTAATAATTAGCTGTGTTATTTCACTTTAAAGTTTACACAAGTGTGTTTTTTTATATTTAAGTTATTTAATATTTCCATATTTTATGCATAATCAGCTCCCATTTTTTTTTGTATTTAGGTTTTTTTAATACCATATTTTATGCATAATTACTGGCCATAATTGTCACTTAAAGGGGTTTTCTCATTACAAAGATCGTATCCCAAATGATGGGGACAGTAGAAATAAGCACTTTTGTAATTGATTTGCTTTACCAAAGTCACTTAGTAGAGTAGATATCAGTAAATCTGTGCACCTATAGCAGGGGTGTCAAACTGCGGACCTCCAGCTGTTGGGAAAATACAACTCCCATCATGCATTTGTATAATCTATAACAGTGGGCTTGATGGGAGTTGTAATTTCCCAACAGCTGGAGGGCCGCAGTTTGACACCGTGACCTATAGCTATTTCTGCAGTAGCTGGATGGGACACGCCCCCTTTTCTGATTGGCTGAGTGACATTTCATTCATCCTAGATGGGATTGGCTGCCTGCACACTTTGTGTTTACTCCCCTCTGAGCAACAAGCTGCGTAATATGGCTGTGTGTATAATGAAGCAGGCCTCAGCTTATCTCTAGGTGATGGCTCTCCAGTGATAGTTCTATGTACTGAGTAACTGCTAGATTCACTCTTCCCTCATATAACACAGTCTTATACCCTGTGCGCTCCCATTTAACACAGCCTTATACAGTCTGCTCTACTTCCTGCTTGATAAAAGAGGGGTAGGAGGGCTGCAGAGAGCATTTCTCATACTTTGTTGCATTGGTTCAGACTGTGTGGATAACAGCACTTACACAAAGACAGAGGTACTGGTTACAAGGAGCTTGTGCAGCCAGGAGCTGAGAACTCTGCAGCCAGAAGCATGGGAGGAGGTCTGCAACGCTGACATCCTCTCACTTTCCCTGCTAACACAGACTGATGATGTCACAACTCTTCAGTGAGGGGAGACTCGCCTCCTGGGAGGAGATACATATCTACGGAGAGAAGAGACTCGCCCCAGGATTTTGAAACTGATAGAATCAGCTCAAGTGTGCGAAAGCTTCAAACGATAAAACCCCTTTAAGTATTCCTTATAACTAACATCACTGTGACTAAGCCTTCCCCAAGGCAGACTATAGCTCATTTGGAGTACTTATTCACTTAATGTAGCTTAAAAGAAAATTTCACAGTGACCAATTGACACTTGTTCGTCCATACCTTAAGCTCATTTATGCAGTCACTCCCTTTCATTAGTGTAGGTTGCACGTCCCCTAATTATACAAGGATATGTGCTACCAACCAACAATGTCTTTCATAGCTGCATGAAGATCACAATTGGATCACCAGACCTTTTAGAGGCTGTTATTGTGAATGAATTCACCTGATAGGCCCATGTAAAAAAGCGGTTAAAATGGTTTTCCAAAACTTCTGAAAACCTACTACTGTGCTCAAATAGAAAATTAACCCAGGCTCATATGATCCATAAATGTGACATCAGTGAGGGACCAGGCAAGGGGTGGATACCGGAGCACTGGATTGGTGGTGATGGGGATGTTAAATATGGGTTAATTTTAGCGCAGGGGGAGGGAGGTTTTTTGAAAGTCTTGTATAGTTTGTAAAGCTGAAAGAAGACAGCCGTCCATATATTCCAGACTATTGCGCTGTAGAGTTGATCCAGAGGAAGGCAAAACCCCCTACGAGTTATAGAAACAGATTGTCCTCATTTTAGTGAAAATATTCCCTCCCGACTGGCACTTACAATAAATCCCTGGATCAATGACCCTTCTCCAGAATCCTAATCACTAAAACTTGTTATATTATTACACGCTAGAAATGCATCTAAACCCTTTTTGAACTCTGTTATTGAATTCAACATGACAAGTTCCTCTGGCAGAGACTTCCACAGTCTCACTGCCCTTACAGTAAAGAATTACATTCTATGTTTATATAGAAACTTTCTTTCCTCAAGACGTAGATGATGCCCCCTTGTTCTAGATACATTCCTGGGTATAAATAAGTCTTGGGAGAGATCTCTATATTGACCTTTGATATATTTGAACATATTTATTATGTCATCCAAAGCCGTCTTTTCTCTAAACTAAATAACCCTAATCTTTCTGGGTATTGCAGTCCACCCAGTCCTGTTATTATTGTTGTTGCCTTTGAATCTGTTCAAGCTCCTCCATGGCTTTCCTGTGAACTGGTGCCCAAAACTGTACACAATATTCCATGTGTGGTCTAACCAGTGACTTGTATAATGGGAGAATAATGTTCTCATCCTGTGCATCGATACCCCTTGTAATACACCCCATAATCCTGTTCGCCTTGGCAGCTGCTGCCTGAGACTGGTTGCTATAACTGAGTTTACTGTCCCTGTCCATGTCCCTTTTACCCAGCGTTTTAATAAGTAATCATGGAATGGATTTTTCCTCCATGTGCATAACTTGCATTTATTTGTGTTAAACCTCATCTGACACTTCACTTATCCAGATCTTTTTTTAATAGAATATTATCCTCAATTGTGTTGATTACTTTACAGAGCTTAGTATCATCTGTAAAAATTTATATTCTACTGTGCGATCCATGTGTAAAGTCATTAATAAAAAAATTAAAGAGAATAGGGCCCAATACTAACCCATGTGGTACCCCATTAGTAACAGGGAACCAGTCCAAGTTTGTACATTAATCACCACCCTTTGTTTTCTATCACTGAGCTTGTTACTTACCAGCTTGCAATCATACTCCCCCAGTCCAAGCATTCTCATTTTACTTACCTACCCTTCATTTGGCACTGCATCAAATGCTTTAGGAATTTATATATATATATATATATATATATATATATATATATATATACACACACACATACATTTAGTGCCTCACCCTGGTCCAGTGTAGAATTATCCTCCTCATAGAATAGTGAATTAATCAGGCGATACCTTTTAGAGGCTAACTGAGTATATTTGATAGTGAGCTTTCGAGAGGACTAGCTCTCTTCTTCAGACTGATGTTATACAACAAACTGAAAATACACCGACTTTTTATACACACAAGACATGGATCTTCAAAGGATCTTAGAATTCTTAAAAATAACAAAATGCGAAATATAGGTACAGCAGTTATTTACAACCTGTCAAGAATTAAACAGTCTGGAAACTTGTGAGGCGTGACGGGAGTGATCAGTAATTATTTCTCTTATCTATGTGCAATCAGGGGAGATTTGTTGCACTCACAGTTCACACATAGCTTGACATGAAGCTGGCATGAATATTTAACCCATTTTGCAGAGTTTTAAATTTTTGCATTAATTTATATTCCCATTCCTTCCTCTCCCTTTGAGTCTTAAAAATCTCCCATTAGGAAACCCTTTACCCTGCAAATCTTCTATGGAATGTTTTTTCTCCCCGAGAAATGTGCGGCCACTGGCAGATCAGTTCTGTTGTTGTTAATGGTGAATCTGTGTGAATTCATACGCTGGCTGAGTCGCTGCCCTGTTTCCCCCACATAGAGGCCTGTGGTAGGACATTGCATACACATAATCAGATACACCACATTGCTAGACCTGCAGGAAAATGTCCCCCTAATTCTGTGCACCTGCTGGGACTGTGGGACAGGTACACTGTCAGCAGTGTGGATGTGCATGCAGGTTTTGCCCCTTTTCTGCAGGCAGGGTGAGGTCCCATTTTCTGTTTTGGCCTTTCGGGGGACGCTCCGACAATAATGCGCCGCAGGTTTGGGGGTTTTCCCAAAAAGGAGGGGGTGGGGGGGGAAACGGGGAAAATATGTTTTTTGGTTGTTGTTCCCTTGTAGCACGGGTTTGGGAAAGTTCCCTTTGGAATCTTTTGTAGGATCTCCAGCTGGGGGGTTTGTAGGTGTTTGCTTCGGGAAGGAGGTTTGCGCACACCCCAAAACACCCAGTGTGGGTAAGGTTTAAAGTGAGCTTTTTGGGGAAAAAGGGGTGAACGAGTCTTGGGGGGTTTTTCTTTTGTGGGAGATTGAGTTTGGGGGGAGGGGGGGGGAAACCTTTTAGATTTGGAGATTTTTGAGGGGCAGTTTTGTTTTACTTTTTATTTTTAATTTATTTTTCTTTTTTTTTGGAAAAACACCCCCCATGAGTTTCCATTTTAAAAAGGGTGTCCAGTGCACAACCTGTGCAATGTATGCCACCCTTGGAAACGGGTTCGAGGGGGCATACTGTGTGAAAGGGATGTGTAAACCACTGCCCATTTAAAACCCCGGACCCGGGGATCTAAATGAGAAAGTGGCGACACTGAGATCCTTTTCCCAATTGGAAGCGGCGGCTCCCCACTGAGCAATCCCCGCAGGTGTAGATTTTTGGGGGGGTGGTAGCATGGAGGGGGCCGGGGAACTTTGGGGCAGTAGAGGGGAAACAAAAGAAAAAAGGGGTAGGGGAAAGAGGGGTCAGGGGAGGTTATCCTAAATTTTTTAACCCAACCCAAATTTGCAAAAATTTGGGGGGATGAGGGGGATGTGGGGTTCGGAAATTTGCATTGCTGCAGCGGGACATACCCCGTCGCCCCAGTAAGTGGGGAATGGGGTTGAGGTCAGGCTGGGAACAGGGGGCTGTATTTGGGGGGACTCAATTATTGGGGGCACAAAACGGGGGCAATCTCCCACAAAGCCCGGGATGTCGAACATTTGTGTTGTTTCCCTTTGGGGCCCGGGTTGGAAATTATCGCGGTTTGGGGTTTGACAGTTTTGCTGGGTGGGGTGGTGGGAACCCAGCTGTCATGGCCCCACATTGGCCCAATGACAAAGTTAGAGGTAGGTTTGGAGTGCCCTTTAAAAAAAACGATTTCAGGGACTTGGGCCCAAAAAAGCTCAGGGCGGGCCCTCCAAGGTAATTTTTGAAAATATTACCTGTTCCCCGAGCAACCAAAAAAGAGGCAGGGGGATTAGAGAAGTGAAAAAAGTGGCTCAAAAATTGGTGTTGGAAAGAGGGTTTTGGGGTTTTTTTGGGGAACTGGGCTGGGCTTTGAAAAGGCCCACAGGGTCTATTGCTGGATGGGCCACCTAAAAAGGGGAGGGTTTCAGCTGTATTGGGGGACAAAATGGCCCCGGGAAATTGGGGGAAAATTTAAAACTAGGGACTGGGGGGGGGGGGGTTAAATTCACTTTTAGCAGCAAGTAGTTTAAGATTTGAGAGTGGGAAATTTGGGAAAAAAAAAAGGGGTGGAGGGGGGGGGGGGGGTGTTTGCAATAGATAAAAAAAACAGGGAGAAAGGAATTAAAAAATGAAAAATATTTTAATTGCCCCTTTCTGCCCAATTTCCAGGAGGGGGAACCCCAAAAAAATTTTAAAAGAACTAGGGAAATATTAAAAAAATGAAGAAAAAAAAAGGGCATAGTGGGGATTAAAATGGGGGGAATGGTGGACGAGAGCTACACTGGGCGGTTAAATTGGGATTACAGTCTATTTAGAAAGGATCGTAAAAACCGGGAAAAAAGGGGGGGGTGTCTGTTTTCTATGTTTAAAAACCTGTCTGAAACCAACCTGCGGGAAGATATAGGGACAGGGAATTTAAAAATGGGGTTTAAATTAAGGGTAAAATTTTAAAGGGGGTAACAATAAAAATTTAAAACTAATAGGGGTCTGCTATGGCCCCCCAAAAATTAAAAGAACCCCCTGGAAGGTTTTTCCTAAAGGGAAAAAGATGAGGCGGCTAAACAGGGAAAGAGGTTTTATTTTTGGGGGACTTTAAAATATTAGACTTTTAATTGGGGAAACTGAAGCTTGGAGCTCTCAAAAAAGGAAACAGGTTTTTGTCAAAATTTAAAGATAATTCCTTTGCCCAAAAGGTGCAGGAAAACCCGGGTTAAAAGGAAAAAGGCCCCTTTTGACCCAATATTAATAATAGGGCCTGAAAAGAGTAACAAAGGTTCAGGTGGGGGCACCTAGGGGGAAAAGTGACCCTAATTTAATAAAATTTAGTTTATCCTTCAATAGGTTTTTTTTCAAGGACCCCAAAAAAAATTTAATTTTAGGAAGGCTAATTTTTTTTTCTGCTTAGGGAGGCCCTTTAAAAACCCTTTTTGATGGGACAATGGTTTAAATATGGCAGAAATAATAAAAAATGGGATATTTTTTAAAAAAATCTTAGGGGCCCCCTATGGAGGGGAATACCTTATGGTAATTTAAAAAAATTAGAAAAAGGGTAAAAACCCCTTTTGGATCAACCCGGGATGTAAAAAAGGCAATAAAAACAAAAAAAAAGCGTTTCAAACCCAAATAAAACGGGGGGCAATGAAGAGGCACTAAGAAGATTTTGGGAAGAAAATAAAGTGTGTTTAAAAAAAAGATAAGGAAGCAAAGTGGGACGGAAAAGACATAATTTTTAAGGGAAAGTAAAACCCAACCCCAAAAAATTTTTTAACTATTTTAAAAAAGTTTAAAAAAATTTTTTAAAAAGAAAATTTGGCCCTTTGAAAAATTTTTGAGGGGAGAGACGTTTAAAAGGGGGATGAGAAAAAGCAAACGTTTTAAAACTTTTTTTCTTTCCCCTGTTTTTACCCAGGAGGTGACCTTCCCGTTGAAACAGGAGATGTGGGGGAACTCCAACTTTTAAAAAATTTTTTGTCTAACCCCGAAAGAATTTTGCTCCCTCTTAGGGAAAATTTTAAAATTTGACAAATTTCCCAAAGGGCCAGATGGATACAAACCGTGTTTTAAGAAAAGGGAAAATGATGTCTAGATAGGCCCCATTCTTTAAAATTCATTTGGGCTGTTAATAACGGGGGATGTCCCCCAAAAGGATTTGGGGGATAGCAAATGTGGGGTTAAATTTTTCAAAAAGGGGTCAAAAAGTGATCCAAGGAAAATAGGCCCGGGAAAATTAACCTTGTTGTAGGGAAAAAGTTTTTAAAAGGGTTTTTTCAGAGTGTATCCCGGAGTATCTCATGAAAAAAAATGGGTTTTAAAGCCGTTCCCGCATGGGTTTTATGAAGGATCGGTCCTTTTAGACTAATCTCATCAGCTTTCATGAGGGGAAATCGTTTCTAGAAATGGTAAAGGGGTGAGTCACTTTATGTCATATATCTAGATTTTTCTAAAAAAATTTGATCGGTTTCCACAAAAAAAGGTTGGGGAAAAAAATGGAATTGGTTGGACTGGGGGAAAAAAGTTGCAATTTGGGGAAGTAAAATGGCCCCACTGATAGCAAACCAAAAGGGGAGTAATTTTAAAGGTAATTTCTCAGATGGATTTCTGTTACTAGTGGGTTTCCAAAAGGGTTTAGTATTTGGGCCCTTTCCTCTTTAAAAATTTTTATTAAAGATCTTACACGGGGAAAACACAGTTGAATATCGATCTTTGCAGACGTACTAAGCTTTGTTAAAATAATCAAACAATTTGAGGATAAATTTTGGGTTTTTACAAAGGGTTGGATAAGTTGGAGGCCCGGGCAGGGAAAAGGCAGATGAGGTTAAACTGAAAAATGCAAAAAGGGTTTTGGGCCCTGGGGAAGGAAATCCAAATTTCATGATTACATGTTTTTAAAAGGAAAAAACAGGGTAAAAGTGACATGGAGAAGGACTTGGGGAATCCCCGGTGGGGCAGTAAACTTAATTGTAGCCGCAGGGTCAAAGGGAGCAGCCAGCCCAAAAACAAATAGGGTTATGGGGTGCAAAATTTTAAAAAGGGGGATAGTTTCACATGGGTGAGAAATTTTTCTCCCAAATTTTACAAGGGCAAGGTTAGACCACAAATGGAAAAATTGTGTACAGTTTTGGGCAAAAGTGCCGGAAAGACATTTAGAGCTTGAAAAAGGTACAAAGGCGGGGGGAAAAAAAAATTTAAAAAAGGGCTGGGTGGACTAAAGTCCCCAGGGGAAAGTTGGCAAGTTTAGGGTTATTTAGTTTAGAGATAAGGGGGTTAGGGGGACATTAATAAATGTTTAAATAATCAAAGGTCAATTAAGATCTTCCCAAGATTTATTTTACACAGGGCTGTATCTAGAGAAAGGGGGCATCCTTACGTCTTGAGGAACAAAAGTTTTACATAAAATAGAAAGGGATTCTTTACGTAAGAGCAGTGAGACTTGGAATTCTCTGCCAGGGGATTTTGTCATGGTGAATTCAAAAACCCAGTTCAAAAAGGGTTGGATGCATTTCTGGAGCGTAAAAATATAACAGTTACAGTGATAGGTTTTGGAGAGGGGTCATTGACCCAGGGTTTTTTGATTCCAGATTGGAGTCAGGAAGGAAATTTTTTTCCCAAAAATGAGGACAATTGGTTTCCCTCTTTGGGGGTTTTTTGCCTTCTCTGGATAAAACCCTTAGCACAAAGGTAAAAACTGATGGCGCTTGTTTTTTTTTGGCTTAGAAACTAGGGGCACTGTTTTTCCTTCTGGGGGTTTTTTTTGTATGTGAGCAGATGTCCCCTGTTGATGGGGCCGCTTTGTGTTTTTGGTTGTTCAGTAATTTTTTGGCTGTATAAAGTTTGAGAAATTTTGTCCTCCGACCCAAAAGGTGCTTGCCAGGTTTTGTTTTGTGGAGCAAATAGATTGAAACGTTTGCCTGGGTTTTAATAGACTTTTTTGTGTGTTGGGGTGGAAGCTTTTTCTGAGGTCCCGTTTGTTGTCGGTTTGTGGTATACGATGTGAGTAGCGGTTGGTTTTTATGTGTTTGTAGTATCCAGAAAGTGGATTTTTTGTCAATAGGTAATTTAAAAGGTTAAGGGTGGGCGTGAAAGTTTTAAATTATTAGGGAAAATTGAATTGGGGCCCTCCTCGCCGCAGCCAGGGGAAATGATATATCAATATAACGGAGGTCATCTGGGTTTGGTGTTGCATGTTGAAAAATATGCCCCCTTCCTTTTTGCCCCCTAAAGGATTTGCATATTGGGGCGACATTGGACCCTGGAAGTTCCCATTTCGTAGATCAGGTCTTCTCCAAAAGAAAAAATTATTTGTGGCGAGTATATGGATGAGCTGTGTAAACTGGTTTTTTTGGGAGGTCGTTTCTCTAGGTGCACCTGACATGCTGCAACCCCTCCTGTGGGGAAGTTTGTTAAAAGGGTTCTACATCCATGGTGGAAAAAATGGTGCCCGGAAGGGGGGACCGAGGGCAGGTTTGTTAAAAAGGTTGTTGTGTCCTGGATGTAGTTTGGAGTATCTTTGCCAGGGGTTTAGGGTTTTTCCACCCAACCTGAGCTATTCTCTTCGTGTCCCAACCCCGAAATGATAGGCCTCCCAGGGTTGCCATCTTTATGGATTTTGGGGGCATAAGAACGCCGGCTTGGGATCCTCTGGGAAAAGCAATTCCACCTGCTTCGGGACCTGAATTTGGAAACTTTTTTTCATTTCCCCCTTATTTTTTTATGGGCCCCTTGTGGGTATTTCCAGTTTGAAAAGTAGGGGATGGGATTTGACAGTTGTCTGTTCGTTCCCTGGATTATTTCGAGTGTTCATCAATTTGCGCCCCCTTTGTCAGAGGTTTTTTAATTATATCTGATTTTTTTTCGTGAAGCAATAGCCCTTTGTTTTGCAGGGTTTGGGTTTTTGTTTTTTTCTTTTTTTTCTCCGGATTTCAGATTTACCTTGCTTTGAAACAGTCAAGTATTTTTCCAGTGCTGCATTTGTTCCGGCCGTGGGGTTCAGCCAAAATTATGACAACCAAATCGAAACGGCGCCCTAAAGGAAGTCTGCTTACATACAAGAGACCCGAAGGGAAAAAACGGTGCCCCAGTTGTCACCTACAACCCAAAAAGGGGATCCCACGAAAGATTGCCCAAGGAACTTTAACCCGTGTAATGGGACAACAGACCCAAGTTCCCGTCCCCCCTTCCTTCCCTTTTGGCAACCACCAAAACCCGCGGCGCATTATTTTCCCGGGCGTCCTGAAGGCCAAAAAAAGGGAAAAAGGCAAACCCCTGCCCGCCAAAACGTGCAAGACCTGTGCAATCACACTGCTGAAGTGTACTGTCCCAAAGTCCGCGGTCCAGAAATTTGGGGGACATTTTTCCCTGCAGGTTAGATTGGTTTTTATTGTTATGTGTATGCAAAGTCCTACCCAGGCCCCTTTTGTGGAGGAAAAAAGGGGCGATCGCCGGTATGAATTCACACAGTTCACATTAACACAGAAAACGATTCAAGTGGCCGCACATTTTTGGAGAAAAAAATTCCAGGAAGATTTGCGGTAACGGTTTAATGGGAGATTTTAAGACTCAAAGGGAGGGAAGGATGGGATATAAATTAATGCAAAATTTAAAAAATTGCAAAAGGGTTAAATATTCATGCCAGCTTCATGTCAAGCTTGTGTGAACTGTGGTGCAAAAATTCCCCCTTTATTGCACATGAAAGAGAAATAATACTGTCATCCCCTCCGCCTCACAAGTTTCAAAACTGTTTTATTTTTGCAGGTTGTAAAAAGCTGTACCCATATTTCGATTTTGTTTTTTTTTAAGAAATTTTAAGATCCTTTGAAGATCCTGTTTGTGTGTATTAAAAGTTGTGTATTTAGTTTGTTGTATAAAAACAGTCGAAGAAGAGAGCTGTCCCCTGAAAACTCACTTCAAATATACTCAGTTAGCCTCTAAAGGTATGCTGATTAATTCACTTTTTATTTCTTGGAAGAGGAACAAATTTTACTATTCTTCCCCATAGAAGTGATGAAGTTTGATGGAAAAGAAATTTATCAACCCATTCTGAACAGCATTCTCCCCTTTTTTTGTGGACGTTTAGGTGCGCTCTTAGAAAAACTTCCACTTTACCTACAACAGAGGTTAAACTTACCAGCCTATAGTCTCCAGGATCAGTTTTTGAACCTTTTTTGAATATTGGCACCACATTTGCTGTGCGTCAATCCTTTGGGACATACCCAGTCTATATACAGTCAATAAATATTAAGAACCGGGGCTCGTCTATCATATTATTTCATTCCATTAGGACACGGGTATGTATACCCTCAGGACCTAGTAATGTGTCTACTTTTGTCTTATTAAGGTGGAGTTAAACTTCTTCCTGTGTTAGACGAGAAACATTTAAGTTGGAGTTACCTCTGCTCATCAATAGGAAAGTCATTTTCATCCGTACGTACAGTGGAGAAACAAATTGTTTAATAGGTTTGCTCTCACCTCATCACCCTCTACAATACCTCCCTCACTATTTTTCAAAGGACCAACATTGTCAGTTTTTATCTTTTTACTATTTAATTTATATAGTTATAATAGACATTTGGGTCAATTTTCCTCTCTTTGGCAATCTGCCTTTTGGTCTCTAGCTTTGCGGTCTATCATTATTTTACTTTTTCCCTTCAAGCTTTTTAGTGCTTCTTCACTGACCTCCTGTTTAAGTAGCCGAAATGCTTTATTTTTGTTATTTATAGCCTTCTTTCTTTTCCGACAAGTAGTAACGTACCGGCTCTCCAGACTAAGGATGCACGGACTTGTGGAGACAACAACATTGTAATAGGAAAAGGAGATAATGTGTCCAGCGTCCTCCAAGATAACATTTTATTTCATGTCCAAAACAAAAAACAGATCCAACAATCAGCTGCTAACATTTCAGGCCTCATGGGCCCTTCCTCATAGCATACTGGGTACTCACAAATTATATCATTAAAAAGATTGGTTAAACCAATCACCTACACCAATTAAATTATGTGACTCAAAAATATTGTTGACTAACAATGTATCCAAAACAAGCATCAAAAACAATACAATTTTTCAAAATACAAACACAGATGCAATATCGTTAGCGATTCAATACCAGATCCGGAAACCGGATGGAAGATTGTGCTTGCACAATGTTTGGCGGCCGGACCGTGGGCGGAAAAAACGCTGGGCAGAAAATCCGTGCAGTGGGGACTGCTGCATGGGTTTTCCATAGAGCACCATTGTGCTCATTTTTGGCCGGTTTTCAGGCAGGCTGAAAAACCGGCCGAAAACCCGTGCCGTGGGGATATGCCCATAAAGTATCAGTTCTACGATTATGGCTCTAAATGCAATAAGCTGACACGGAGGATATGCAATGAAAATCACTTGATTTTACATCCGACATGTGCCTATGTACCCTCACTTTTAGTGGACACGAAGTATTCCCTACATATTGTTTTCTACACTGTTCACAAGAAATCAAGTATACTATAAAAGTAGAATTACAGTTTATATATGTTTTTATATTATATTTCTCGTTAGTAGCGTATGAAAAGAACTCAGTTGTAATTTTTAGGAAAGTACAACAGATGCATCGTGTATCCAAACATCTAAAACATCCTGGGAACATCAGCCAAGTAGGTTTTGGTATATTAGAAGGAAGAAGAGCTGGTGAAATAATGTTGCCAAGAGTTAAGCCTTTATGTGAAACACATTTAACCCCATGTTGCAAGATTTTAAAATAATTTGAATCATTATAGCGTAACGGTAAGTGTTTCAGCATCATTTGAGAGACCTGCTTATACTCCTGAGAATATGTAGTTAAAAAAACAAATTGTGTATCCAAGGACTTAGTTTATTGTCATCTAAACAGTCAAAAGTGATCATGTGTAATATGTGCAGCTTGATTTTTCCACTTTTAGCATCCACAACGGATACTCTCGCTGCCTTAATCTACAATTTAAAGCATCAGCACTAGCTCTGTATGCAAGATGATCCGAGTTATTTGTCTTTAGTCTGATATGTTCCCCGAACGGAACTGCTTTTAAAGTATGCATAGGATGACCAGAACGGGCATGTAATATTGAATTACCTTTGCGAACGGACTCACTGTGAACATCGTCAATAAGAAACAAATCCAAAAACGCAATTTTTGTGGGATTACTACAATAAGTAAATTTTAAAGGATAGAAAATTGGAATTCAAATAGTCAATAAAAAGGGGTATGCACACCTATTCCCCATCTTACTAGAGCAGACAGAAAGTGTCCTGCTGCAGCAATGCCATTTCTGAACCGACATCCCCCTCATCCGCCAATCATGCAAATTTGTTGGGGTGTGCCAGATCAGGACTAGCCTCCCTGACACTTTTCCCTGTACCCTTCTTTCTGACAGTCACCCAGCTAGCTGCTATCCTCTCTTGCATCTACCTCTGCAAGTGCTTGCTCAGTAACCAGCAGACTAGGTTGCAAGTTGGCAATCATAGTGTGGCCACTTCCTCATTTGGATCCAGGATATGGGCTTCTAAATGTGCAGTATGCACACATTTCACACAGCAGTACGCATCCTCGAATAGCTGTTCGGAGACTGCATACATTTCACAGGATGTGCAATGACTGGCATTGTCAATCAGCAAATCTATTAATGTTTCTGGGGGAGTCTCTCCATTAGGAATTCTTCACCCCTGAGAGTCTTTAAATGAATTAAAACAGAACCTCCTCTGGACTCAAATAAGGGTATAATCGTTCAGACATACATAACATAGGACACTGCACAGCCTAATCGCAATAATTTCAACGGCACAATGAATGCATATTGCGACACGTGCCCGTGTCCAACCCAATATGCCATGTTAGCTCCCCCTAAATGTTCAATATGACACCATAGACCACTATTGTTGCCAAAAATTGGATTTTGGACTTACCGTAAAAATCCTTTTCCCGTCCAATTTATTGGGTGACAGCACCTTGGGTATAGGCCCTTGCCCTAGGAGGCGGACACTAGGCGGACCAGTTGGTACAAAAGCCGTGGCCGAGAGGAGGAAGGAAAGAGAACGAAAATTCCATGGAGACAAAACGAGGGAGGGAGCTGTGTCCCCCAATAAAATCGGACAAGAAAAGGATTTTAGGGTAAGTACAAAAATCCAATTTTCTCGTCAATGTCATTGGAGCACACGGCCTCTTGGGATGTCTAAGAGCAGTCCCAGAGGGTGGGCAACTAAAAAACTTCATCAGAAGTGACAAGCATCAGTACACTGCTGCCTGAAGTACCCTACGGCCAAGACCTGCAGCAGCTGAGGCCAAGGCATGAGTTAGGTAGAACTTAGAAAAAAAGTATGGGCCGAAGCCCAGGAGGCCGCTTTGCACACCCGCAAAGTTGACGCTTGATGCCGAATCGCCCAGGCGGCACCAACTGCTTGGGTGGAGGGAGCAGTGACCGGATCCGGCTGGCAATGGTGGCCTAGAAGCTGCCAGGCCCCTGCACGGACCCTCAGGAATGACAAAGAGGGCTCCGCTTGCCTAAAGTATCCGCAGCAGAGAGTAGATCTATATTGCCCTGACCATGTATAACCCATGTAACGATCGCCATCCAAGATGATTACAATGGGAAAAAAAGGAGGGCAGAACTATGTCCTCATTGATATGAAACCACCCTAAGGAGACCTGAAGGAACAACAGAACAACCTTGTCCTTATGCAGACCCCAAAACAGGGAGTTGCATGATAGAACCGCCAGTTCAGACACTTGGCAGATAGAAGTGATGGCCACCAGGAAGGCCACTTTCCATGAAAGTAAACGTAGGGAAATTTCTCATAGAGGCCCAAAAGGTGAAGACTGCATGATTTCCCAAACAAGCACTGAATCCCACAGATCGATAGGCCTACGAACCGGAGGGACGGAACGCACGACCCCCTGCGTAAATGGCCATAACCTGTGAGCGGGAGGCTAGCTTGCGCTGCACAAAATCGTGAGAACAGAACTCTGACCTCTCAAGAAGGAGAGGCCGATCCCGAGCTCCCGGCCTGACTGTAGAAAAGATGGCACCCTTGGAGTAGAACATACCAAGGGGTGAAATTTCTGGGAAATAGATCCGGGTGGATTGAGGCCTGCGTGCTCGAATCATGGTCTGGTCTGGATAACGGAACCCGACAAACCCCAGGATTCTAGGATTGCAGTTTCAACAGCCGTGCCGTGAAAAATGCAGCCGCGGTACAGTGGGGTGGTGCAGGGGGCCCTGCAACAGAAGGCCTGGGCGTAAGGGACAGGGTCAAGGACCGTTCGCTTATCGGACACGAGACCCGCGTAACAAGACCTGTGGCTCTATCCAAGATGAAGGGAACAGCTGGTATCCTCTTGGACTTGAGCCCTCGAGGACGAAGAGGCCAGGGTGGAAGGAGGTAGACCAGAGCAAACTAACTCTAAGGCAGGACCAGCGCGTCTACTGCTAGCGCCAGGGGATTCCTGGCCCTGGCCACATAACTTGGGAGCCGAAGATTGAGGTGAGATGCAACCAGGTCGACGTCTCGCGTACCCCATCTCCGGCAAGGAAGGTGAAGAACTTCCGATAGAAGAGCTCACTCTCCGGAATCGACCGTTGCTCAACCGAGATGATCGGCTAAATTGGTTTTCCACCCCTGGAAGGAAAATTGCCACTGCCGTGGTGTTGTCGGACCGAATCCGAACTGGGTGCCCCCGGATGAGAGGGGACCAAAATGAGAGAGCGCGCTAAGGAAATAGCTCGGAGTTCCAGCACATTGATCTGACGACTGGCTACCCCGAGAGACCAGAGACCCCGAGTCGTCCGGGAGCCGAAGACAGCGCCCCACCCCGAAATGCTGGCGTCTGTGGTGATAATCATCCATTGCGGGGACAGAAATGACCTCCCTTGATGTAATGTCGGGAAGGCTAGCCATCAGCCCAGGTCGAGTCGACCCCGGGGTGACAGGCGAATTGTTGTGTCCAAGGACATTGGAGACCAGTGCCACCGAGACAGGATTGCCCACTGCCGAGGGCGAGAAAGGAACTGCGTAAAGGACACTGCCTTGAAGGTGGTCCTCAACCAACCAAAACCTCACATGCAATTGTGAAGAGTATGCAGGGTGCAATTCAGAAGTAGAGAAACGTCTGAACACAAGTGCTGGACCTTCCTGTATGGAAGGAACACTCCAGACACCTGAGTGTGAATGAATCATCCCCCGAAATTCCATCCCTAATGATGGAATCAGACAGGGATTGCTGAAATCAACTATCCAGCCTAAGCACACTGCGAAATCCAGGGTGATCCTGATGCTGACCAGGCAGGCGCATCAAGATGGAACCTTCACTAGGTCAATCAGACAAGGAACCAAGCCCCTGATGCACAGGATCGTCATTAGGGGTGCCAGGCTGCTGGTGGACCTAGGAAATAGGGACATGCAGATAAGCATCCCGATGTCTATAGCAGACAGAGAACTCTCTCCACTCCAGAGAACTTACCGTCGACCGGAGCAACGCCATGTGGAAACCGGGACACATACCGGTTGAGCTCCTTGAGGACCGACATCGGCCCTACTGAGCTGTCCTTCATGAGAATCATTAAAAGGTTTGAATAAAACCTTGAAAAAAGCTCGGACTCAGAGACCGGTATAATCACTCCTTGAAGTAAGAGGGTGCGGATTGCCAGAGCAAAACACTGACGCCAGAGACGCAGGCGAGTAGGAAGCTAAAACCGTGCTGGGGGAGCTGAACGAAGTGAATCCTGGATCCTGAAGTGGCGACCTCGAACCCCGGCATCCTCGACCTTGACCTGCCAGATCTCCTGGAACTGGAGGAGACGCTCCCATCCCGAGACTAATTTTCGGTGGGGGCAAGTCCTCAAACCAAGTGTGACTTGGGGTGAGGGCACTTGAGTGTTCTGCGAGACCGCCAGGATGATGCTGATCTGGGTGATCTTGGCCCCCCAGAGCGGGGAATTTTCCCTGCGGCCAGCCTGTAAGGCTAGGTTCACACGGTGTATTTGCAGGGCGTAATTACGCCCCACAATTACGCCGTGTGGCCGAGAGCGGGGGGAGGGGGGGACGGGGGCGGCACCTCGCCGGCCCATAGACAACCATTGCTAGCGGCGCGTATACGCCGCTAGAAAATGACGTCACTTCTCTCCCCGCCCGGCGGATTCACCGAGCAGGGAGAGAAGACATAATCCATAGTTCTCTATGAGAACTGTGGATTACCGTAATGAATGGGCCGTTTTTAGCCCGTAATTTGCGCACTTCGGCGTGTAATTATGGACTGAAATACGGCCCATTTTAAGCTGTGTGAACATGGCCTAAGAAGAACCCCGAAAGGGCTGAAAACTGGGCGTGCTTTTTGCGTGACTGACGCTGCGCCAGCTGGCCCTGAGGGGGGAGAATACTACAACCCTCTGTGACCAGAAAAATAAACTTGACGACATGCTTCCCCAAAATGCTTACCGCTAGAGAACGGAAGCACCACCAATAACTCCTCGGAGACTGCATCCACCACCAAAGTTCTAGCCTCCGGGAACGGGCAGTACAGGTGCGGCCTAAATTTGGACTCGTGGCCCGCAGGAATGCTGCAAAAGCGGGTGAGTGACACCCGCAGCCCCTGGGGAGACCTACCCTGCCTCCCCACCTCCCCCCGGTCAGGGATGAGCCCTCAAGTTGGGGTACCGCAGTGAAAACGCCGCGGTACCGCAAGGTCGCCCGGACGTTACGTAGCATTCCAAGCGGGGGGAGGGGAGGATGTTGGAGCGGGCCTATGAGAAACCTTCCATGCGCCCCCAACAAGCCCGTGCTCAGCTGTATACCGCTCGGTGCACCGGGCGGACACCGAGCACAGCGGGTCACAAGCGCGGTGAAGCAACAGGCCAGGCCTTGCGCCCCACCAGTTTCGCCGTCTGGGAATTGCCCTGTGCCAGCACACGAGTGCTGCGCCATGGACAACGCCCGCTGGGTGCACCCCCCCCTCTGCAAAACACCACTGGGGGGGGCCACAGGAAAACAGAATTCCTGCGGCCCGCCCATCCTAAGAGAAGAGAATGGAAAAAAAAACCCCGACCACCCCCACATGGAGAAACTCGGGGTATCCGATGTCTACGGGCGTCGCGGCATCACCCCTTCGGTACCATGCTCCATGCGGTGAGGCTACCGGCATCCATAAAAAGGCCAAGGAGGCGGCAGGTGGGGACCGGTGAACGGCGAAAAGGAAGGCCAGCCAGCTAGCTAAAGAACGGACTGGTTTCCTGACGCCCTCAGGGGGACAACGTCACGGTACAACTACGCGCTGACGGCCCCCCTGATAGGTGAGAGCCAGAAACTCAATCATCTTTCCACAAGGTGAGAGCCAGGGGCTCGATCACCTTTCCACAAGGTGAGTGCCGGGTGCTCAAGCGCCTTCCAATAGGCGAGAGCCGGGCTCTCGATCATCTTCCAACAGGTGAGAGCCAGGTGCCTCAATCACCTCCTGCAAAGGAAAGGAAAATAAACGCTGCAGAGCAGCGTCTGCCTCCTACAGACACTAGGCTGAAAACTGATCAACCTGGCATCAGCAGGAGGGATATAGACCATCAGGGCGGGCCTTACACATTTGGCCCGCCTAGTGTCCGCCTCCTAGGGCAAGGGCCTATACACAAGGTGCTGTGTCCCCCAATGACAGTGGCAAGAAATAACGATTCTGTAAATCTTGGAAATCTTGAGAAAAAAGGCCTTTTAGAAAGAAGAACTGATTAAAGAAATCAGAAAAATCTGTCATTTTAGACGTGAAGTAATGGGGCAGTAATGCTTCTAGGGCAGTCAAATTCGGAAGGGAGAAAAAGACATGTGCCGCACATCCTCACACTATACGTTTAACTAATGCTTCTCAGCAAAATTATATAAAAAACGAACAGGAGGTTCTTAGTATACCTTTTGCGCAAAACGTATAGGCCCACTTGCCACGTCCCGGCGACCTCTATTAAGTGGGTCCCTACACTAAATGGGGGTAACTCTGCATGGCGACCACCACCGCAGCAAAAACCACACAAATGAGGGGCACAGCCCAGTGGCCCTACAGCACCACTGCTGCCAGACCTAGCCCCCTGGCTCTGGGCTGCAACACCCCACCAGCACAGCATCACAGCAGCAATGGCCGCCACACAGAACCACCACCCCAAACGGAAAGGTGGACACTGCTCACCTTCCCAGGGCTCCCCGCATGCAGACTGCAAGAAGCAGGGCATACACCCTTATACAGACTACT
This sequence comes from Phyllomedusa bahiana, assembly GCA_025379985.1. Taxonomy (NCBI): domain Eukaryota; kingdom Metazoa; phylum Chordata; class Amphibia; order Anura; family Hylidae; genus Phyllomedusa; species Phyllomedusa bahiana. The sequence goes on along the minus strand of JAODAL010032067.1, from coordinate 8,165 downwards.
GCTAATTAAAAACACCTGGGCCAAATGGGGAGGAGTGCTGGCTCATGCATAGAAAATGCTTCTAGGGCAGAACAACTCTAATATTGCATATGTTCATGTGGAATCTGACAGAAAAGAAAAATCTTATTCTCCTCCCTTCCGACTCTAGATTAAAGAGGACACGTGTGGGCCACTGTAAAAGCATGATTTACCATGTGACAAAATTGTTCTGTTTTCATGAAAAATAGAACTAAACATTCATGGCTGAATATTCACAGCCATGGGCAGCTAAACCCCTAGTGGCCTGAAAAGGCCTTAATAACCGCTACATGTTTCTGTTATCTAGGCTTTCAGCAGTCAAAACATTGTTTTCAGTGATGTGACTGTGACCTTGTATCTCTTTGTGTAGTTTGGGAGCATATATACATTTCAGTGTAACTTAAATACTTCTTTTGTATAGTGAAAATAGAAGAAAATTAAATCACCAGAAAATGTCGTTTCTTGGGTTCAGGACTGGAATCCCCGAGAGAATGCCTCTTGGGGGTGCAGGAAACAGGACTTGTTTAACCCCTTAACGACCGCCCACCGACTTTTGGCGTCAGCTGGTGCGGGTCGTTCGTCTACAGCAACGTCTTTTGGCGTCGGTGTAGACGTCAGGGTTTGCGGCGCCGCAGCAGCGCTGGGATCGGGGCTGTTCTATACAGCCCCGATCCCAGAGCATGTCCTGCGAGCACCGGGGTGCGGAGGAAACCTCCCCAATCCGGTGCTTTAACCCTTTGATTGCGGCGGTGCGTTCCCGCACCGCAATCAGAGGGTTCCCCTGCTCTGTCGGGTGATCGGAACACCCGGCGACCCGACAGAGCCCGGGGAACGACTGCACAGTCAGCTCTGGGGACCTAGAGTGGCCCCAGAGCTGTCTGTGTAACAAGCCAGTGATCAGGCCAGCCTGTGTGCTGTCCTGAACACTGCCTGTCAACATGCATGCAATAATATGCCGAGACCCAATAGTATTAAACTCTGTGAAATTTTCTTTTATTTCATATATTCCATCGCCATACTATTTCAGTTTTACGGCTTAGTTTAAAAGTGGTTACAGCAGTAGCAGTCATAGTATGTCTCACAAACAAATAAGGTAAATACCTTCAACGAGCGCTCAGCGGCGTCACATAGATAGGAGAAGCTTAGACAGCCGGACCGAACCCTGCACTCATGCAACGTTTCAGGGGATTCTACCCCCTTTCTCAAGCATGCGCGTTAGATCTTGCCTCCTCCATTCATGTGAGTATTTAACCCATAAAGTGCTGTATTTATTTTAAAAACCACTCGAAAGTTCAGCTCCTCGTAGAGTCCATTAGGACTTCTGGAGTCAAGGGTCACTATCCAATATGTCTCCCTTTTTAGCAATTGTATTTTAACTGCTTCTGTTTCATTAAACTTAATCCCTTCAAGTACACACCACCTAAGATCTGATACATTGTGGCGGTTTTCAAAAAAGTGTCTCGCCACTGAATTCTCACCAAAACTTTTCAGGGCACACTCTTCTTTTTCTTTTTTGTTTTTGTATGTTCTGATCGCTGATTTATGTTCATTAATACGTAGTCTGATGGCCCTAATAGTTTGACCTACGTATATTTGTCCACAGGGACATTTTAACATGTAAATAACCGCTTTCGATTCACATGTGTAAAAATCTCTAATGGGGATGTTATATCCTTTCATTGGATGGTTAACCTCAGATCCTTTGATTATGGATGAACAATTGGAACAATTTAGACAGGGAAAAGTTCCCTTCTTACGTGGGCGTAACACGTTTTGTATTGATCCTTTTGTTTTTAAATCGGATGACATTAATGTGTCACCCAGTGTACGGCCCTTTTTAAAAATAAATCTTGGTGCCTGAGAAAACAGTTTACCAATTTTTTCATCATTTTTTAAAATGTTCCAATTCTTCAATACACATCTTTTAATCAGTTTGGCATGATGGTCATATTTAGATATATAGAACATCCTATTCTCCTGTTTCTTATTGACTTTCTTTTTTAATAATTCTTCTCTTGATATGTCATCACCTCCTTACCAATTTTTTCAAGTTCTGTTTTATCATAACCTCTTTCAGTGAATTTTTTGATAAGTTTATTCATAGCTGTAATATATAAATCATTGGACGAGCAAATACGTCTGGCCCTTACAAATTGCCCTTTGGGAATGCCCCTAAAAATTTGAGGAGCATGAAAACTGGTTTTGTGGAGAACGTTATTACGCTCTACTTTTTTAGTAAACAAATTAGTTGTAAAACTCTCAATCTTTGTGTATCTCAACATCAAGGTACTGTATGTTCTGGGTACTCTTTTCCATCGTGAACTGAATGAGAGGTACTGGTGAATTCAAATATTCAAGGAACTTATCAAGTAGGGCTTCTGTACCACCCCACATTAGCATAACATCGTCCACATATCTCATCCACTTCACGATGTACTGGGAGAACTCAGACGTATATACATATTGATTTTCATAGCTAATCATATACAGATTAGCTACACTGGGCGCAGTCGGCGACCCCATCGATACTCCTTGTTGTTGCAGGTACAGTTGGGACCCGAACCTAAAAAAAATTTTTGTTAAAATTATTTCCGGTATTGTCATGAGAAAACCTATTAGCGTATTACTTAATGTGGGATCTTCTTGTAAAGCCTCATGGATAGCCTTCATACCCTGTTCTACTGGGATGTTCGTATACAGGGATTTGATATCTAAAGTAACCAAAAAGGTAACTCGAGTGGCATCTATCGTTTCTAGCGATCTAAGGAACTGGCCTGGGTCCTTAAGACAGTGAGAATATCGATTGACCTGTTTCTGCAAAAAAACATCTATAAAAATCGCAAGTGGTTCCAAAATAGAGTTGATCCCGGAGACAATAGGTCTTCCGGGAGGAGTTAACAAAGATTTGTGTATCTTGGGGACTAGGTACAAAATGGGTGTACGTGGTGATTCCTTAATGAGTGTCTTTATCTGTTGAGAAATTATATTAAGCTGAACTGCCTCATCTAATGTATTCTGTATTAAATGTTGAATCTCCTTAGTCAGATCTCTATCAAGGGGGAGGTATACTTTACTATCTGCCAGTTGTGCATATGCCTCATCTATATACTGTTTACGATTCATTAATACCGTGGCCCCCCCTTTGTCTGCTTTTTTAAAAATCACTTCGTCATCTTGCTGTAATTCTTTTTTTGTTAAATTATGATGTTTATAACCTTCTGATTTTTGTACTGTTGACCATCCTATAAGTACCTCCTTTTTAACTGTCTGTTCAAATACTTCCAACGCATTGCATCTAATTTCTGGATCAAAATCACTTTTCTCTCTGAGTTTTCTAGGAATTAAACTACCCTCACTTTTCTTGGCTCCCTCCTGTTGAAAAAAATATCTTTATTCTAGCATTTCTACAAAATTTAAAAAAATCCACCTGAAAATCAAAAGGGGTTAGTGAAAAGGCTGGAACAAAATTAGGTCCTTTGTTTATGACTGAACATTGTGCTGGAGACAGTTCCTTATCCAAGATGTTAACCAGTAGTCCTTTTATATCTTCTTTCTCGGCCTCCCCACTTGTGTTTTTCTTTTTTCGATATTGCTTTTTGCTCCACCACTTGCGCCACGTTCGCTCTCTTCTTGGGACGTAGAGTCCTCTAAAAAATCTTTTTCTTTTTGTGTTTTGTTTTTAGTGTTGAATCTCAGTTGTCTAGATGGTCCTTGTTCAGATTCATCAGACATGAATGCGTTATCAGTACTACTTCCTTTTTGTCTAGACACTTTGAAGGTTTTGCGATTCCTGGAGCGTTCTTCTGCCCATGTATAGACGCGACCATGTAAGTAGTCCTTCATATCGCGTTCGAACTTCTTTAATTTGTTTTGCATCTGTTGAATCTTGAATTTATCAATGTTTAATTGTATTTCCTGTTGAGATATTTTAAATTCTTCCAACGATACCTGTTTCTTAAATTCTTCTTCTATTGTGTTGATCTCTTGTTTGGCATTAATCAACGAGAGTTGTATATGTTGAACGGTGAGATACATTAGATCCATCGAGTATCTATTACCTAACGCAAACCAGCGCTCCTTGTATTTCATATCATCAGGTAGTAATATGGGTTGTAGTGGTGATCTTAACCCTCTGGGGATTCTCTTAGTTTTGATGTATTCCGTTAAAGTTGTTGCATGCAGTGTAAGATTTACTTCTTTCTTTTTAGCAGCTTCAAGACGTCTAGGGTGGTTAACCACTTTTTCTTTCACCATTTGGTCCCAATCAAGACCTGATTGCTGAACCTGTTTCAAAATCTCTGTACGTTCAGTATCAGAGAAGGAAAGCATATCGGCCCGGTTGTCAGTAATTTTAGCTAACTCCTCAAAAGGCATCTTGTATTTTAGTCTTTCACTTCAAGCGGTATAGGGAGTAAATGTCCAGTATTCAAATATTCTAATATATGAGCGCTCGTTGAAGGTATTTACCTTATTTGTTTGTGAGACATACTACGACTGCTACTGCTGTAACCACTTTTAAACTAAGCCGTAAAGCTGAAATAGTATGGCGATGGAATATATGAAATAAAAGAAAATTTCACAGAGTTTAATACTATTGGGTCTCAGCATATTATTGCATGCATGTTGATGGACTCTAGGGAAACAGGGAGCACTTCCCAATTTTGTGACCCATAAATGTATGTTCTCACTCACTTGCAATAGCGGTAATATTTGAATACTGAACACTGCTTGTGTCAGACTGACACAGATTATAATGTATTAGCATATATGAATATGCTAATTCATTAATAAATTTAAAAATAAAAAAAAAAAAAAAAAAAAAAAATTATATATATATATATATATATATATATATATATATATAAAATAAAACAGTTCTTCCTTCATGGGACTAAAAAAAAAAAAAAAGTAAAAAAAAAAAATTAAAATAAAAAGTAAAATATTTAATAAAAAATTGTGCATAAATTACACACACAAAAAACCTACACATATTAGGTATCCACATGACCGTAATAACCTGTAGAATTAATCTAACAAGTTATTGTGTGAAATATGAACGGTATAAAAAAAATGTAAAAAAACTAAAAAAATTACAACTTGTCTCGAATAAAAAGAGACCTCATTCAACTGCGTCATTGAAAAAGTAAAAAAAGTTACAACTGTTGAAACGCAAGGAGGCAAAAACTAAAAAAAAAAAAAACCTTCTGGTCATTAACTACTTTTCAGGCCTGGGCGTTAAGGGGTTAAAAGAGGGAACGCCCTCGGCCTTCCCCCGTTGTTGGCAAAAACCAATGATTTTTATTTAATATACACACACTAGACCTTATGTATGAAAGCCGACTAGCAGCAAGACTTTCGTTGTTGCCCATAGCAACCAAACAGAGCTCAGCCTTTTCATATAGTGCTCTAGAAAAATAAAAGCTGAGCTCTGACAGTTTTCATAGAGAAGGCCCGTTGTACATAAACACACATAAGCTGTAGCCAGTAGGTGGGGGGGGGTAAAAGCAGATGCTCAAAGGCTTAAGAGAAACCATTACTGGTTTGTGTAATCTTTATTTTCCCTCCACTCTGTCACAGTGTACCAAGAGTATCTAGAGAGGGACCCCTGGATGCAAAAACTTTTTACCAAACAATAAACCTTTACATCAAGGAAGATGAAGCTTGTAGGCTTCTATTAAAAAAGCACAAGGGAATTGCCAGGTGGCTGCTCTATGAATCAAAATACAAACTCTTGGTGCCCAATACACAGAAACTGAAGGAGCAGAGTGAGCCCCAAATCAGCAAGATGAGAACCTGCATAAGAAAGAATAAGCTACAGAAATAGCCTGCTTTATTCTCCCTTGAAGAAACACCTTTCCCCCTTCAGAGCCCTAAAACTGAATCAGAACTGATCTAGAAATTAAATGAATATATAGATTTCCCTCCTTCTAGTAAGCAAGACCCTTATACTCCTGTAAGCAGGAAATATATTTCTTCCCGAAGTCCTTCAGGTCAAAATTCTTAGTTGGAAAGAGGCCGTCCCAGGAGTTCCTCCTCAGGAGAAGTGAACTATAACTCAAAATGAATTTCCTCATCAATAGAGGAGGAAGCTCTAGACCCCCCTGCGGGTGCACAGCTGCGATGCTCCTTGCTCAGAGCATGAATAAAGTTTTTTCACTAAGGGGATTTTTTTTTCCCCCTGAATGTTGATAAAACAGGCGTGTTTATGTTGTTAGAATTTACTAGATGAGAAGCTGCCCTGCCTCATTTAAATGAAGCAGGGGAGACCAATGATGTGTGCACAAACAAATAAATGCAGCCCGTTATGGAGAAGTTGCTGCGGACTGGGGCCTCACACCACCCTGCATCAATTGCAGCGAGACTTACTGTTTTCATCTTAAAGGCAACCTGTCACGTTAAAAATGATATCTGACCTGCTGGTGGCTTTTATATCGCAGGAAAACCTGAGTGGCCATATAGATCTGTGGGGAAAGATTCACTAGAACTTTTAATCATTTAAATATCTCCTTATTCTAGATTAAAGAGTCAAGTAGGTGGTGTTGACAGTAATTGACAGCCTTCCTTGTATCAGTGTGCATACAGAAATAGCAGTCAATCACTGATCAGACCGCCCACTGGACTCCTCAATCCAGAGTAAGCAGGCATTTAAAATAATAAAACACAAGTTTAATCTTTCCCCACAGATCTATACATTAATTTGCTACCATTTTTAATGTGACAAGTTCCCTTTAAGACCATACTTAAATAATCACATTAAGACAGAAATAGGGCTAGACCATTTTATTACAATTCTTAAGCAAGGCCAGATAAAAATATTTTTAGAATTTCTTTACTTCTGCAGAATTTGCAGAAACATTTTATATAGAACTGTACACTTCTCACAATGCACCATGTCCTCATACCGCCATTTAACAGTCTGCATCCTTTATAAAAATAGTTTGTAATTCCGCAAATGGAAACAATAAGATCCCTGGTAAACTGCAGGATATGGCTTCAGAAATGTTCTTCCAGCAGTGTACCTGGGAAAGCAGCTTCTTCATTGTGTATCCTTGGAAGTGGTCACAACCAAAAGTAAACATGGTGCATTATCAGTTAACAATTCCACATCTTAGCAGCACATTGTAAAATACCATTATTAAATCTCATGTTTTACAAGCTACTACATTCACCTTGCTATGTTCATTCTGAAGGCCCAAAACCTAATGACTGGGCTTTACTATATGTTTCCCACTGTGGAGACTCCACTGTCTGGAGAACCTTGCAGGTCACATCTCGTCTATGCGGAATCAATCGGAGAAATATTTGTTCTGTGCTGAGTATTATCTGGCATCATTCAGCTGTCTTGCCACAGTCAGAATCTCTCTTGCACCTTTGCTCAGCAACAGATCTGCTAGTTCTGTTCCTAAATATTCTGCGGACTCCAAGGCTTTACACGGTACACCAAGTGCTGTAATGCCTACATGCTGACCATCATCATTTGGTCCATCAACCTCCTAGATGGGAAGAAAAAACAAGAAATAACTAGTATTCAGCGGTTAGTGTGATAAAAGAAAAACTCAAGAATTCTTCACCAGGTTTATGTTGCCAAATGTGAGGGCAGCATAAACTAGCGACAGAGAAATGACTATTCATAGAGCAGTTGTAATAAAAATCAGCTTTTAAATCAGTTGGATACCAAAAGGAGCACATCAATTCTGCTAATGCTTTGCATGCTCATTAGTCCTTGTATTTATATGCTGTTGCTCCCTCCGCCACCGATTGACAGATTTCTGCCATTACATATGGAGTGTGTTTGGCATCTAGAAGACAAAAGCCGACTTACAAGAACTACTGCATGAAAAGTTCTACAGTTAAAATTAGGGCTTATAACTGCTGACAGATTCCCTTTAGCTCCAACTGACATAAAAGGGTTTTTTCCAAGACTTTAAAAAACCTCCCTACCACTGTGCTAAAATAGAGAATTAATCCATACTCGTTACATTCATGGATTACATGATGCTGCAACATCATCAGTGTGGGACCTGGGGAGGAATACTGAAGCACTGGAATAGGTTACTTTTCTATTTAAACACTGTGGGAGGTTTCTTAAGAGTTTAGAAAAACCCCTTAAATGAACTGATGGGGTCGGTAATCACCAAAAAAGATAA
>JAODAL010032066.1:0-47509 GCA_025379985.1 Phyllomedusa bahiana | reverse complement strand
TTAGCCCCTTTGGGGCCCACTAAAAACTTGCCCCCTTCCTTATCCCCCTGTGGTCCTACAGAAAAGTACCCCCCTTTTAATGACCCTGGGCCCCACTAAACGTGACCCCTCCTGTATACCCCGTGGTCCCCCACTATAACTGGGGCCCCCCCAACTCCCCCTGGGGGAAACTAGCCTTGATTCCCCCCAAATACCCCCTGGGGGGTCCCCCCTAGTAATGTGTTGTAGATGTGGTCCCCACTTAATTGACCCCTAAATCGCCCCCCGTTTGGCCCCAAGTAATTCCCCCCCCCTTTAACTGACCCCGGGGTACTAAACTGTGACCCCTCCAGTCGCCCCCTGGGGCCCCCCACTAGTAACTGGCCCCCCTCCGTACTGACCCCTGTGGCCCCCACTATAACTGTCCCCCTCCTTACTGACCCCTGTGGTCCCCATAGTAACTTACCCCCCCTGTACTGACCCTGTGTCCCCATAGTAACGTGACCCCCCCCTTACTGACCCCTGTGCCCCCACTGAAAACTTGACCCCCCTTACTCCCCCCTTTTGGCCCCCACTATAACTGTGACCCCTTTCCGTACTGCCCCCTGTGGTCCCATAGTAACTGTGCCCCCTCCCTTTTTACTAACCCCCCCCCCTTTGGTCCCCACTATAACTGTACCCCCATATGACCCCCTGTGGTCCCCACAGAACTGTGACCCCTTCCTTACTGACCCCTGTGTCCCCACTATAATGTGACCCCCCGTATTGCCCCCCTTGGCCCAAAATAGTAACTGTGGACCCTTCCAGTTTGGTAAAAAAAAATTAAAGATCCCCTGGTCCCCACTAGAACGTGACCCCCAAAAGCCCCCTGTTCCCCCACTAGTAACGTACCCCCCAATCCCCCCTGTGGTCCCCCTATAACGGCCCCCCCCCTCCTTATGCCCCCCTTGGCCCCCACTAGTAACTTGACCCCCCCCTGTATGACCCCGTGGTCCCCACTAGTAACTTGCCCCCCTCCGTACTCCCCCTGTGGCCCCCATAAACTGTGATCCATTCCATTACTGACCCCTTGTGTGTCCAAGCCATTAGTATCCATGTGACCCCCTCCAGTACTGACGCCCTGTGGTCCCCACTATAACGTGACCCTTCTAGTACTACCGAGCCACCTGAGTGGTCCGTCTCACTATTACCTGGTTGACCCTTCAGACAGAGTTAGAGTACCCTGTGGTCACCCACTAGTATCTGTGATCGCCTACATGTACTGTACAGCCCTGTCGGTCCCACGAGTAATCTGTGACCCCTCCAGTACCCGATCCACTCCTAGTGGTTGCACCCACTTAGTAACTGTGACCCCTACCCGTACTGACCCTCAGTGTGGCCCCCACGTTAGTAACTGGGACGCCCACTTCGGCAGTACTGACTCCTGTGGTCCCTCGACTATAATCTGTTCACCCCCTGCCCGCACTGACCCCCATGTTGTCACGCCTTACACTAGTAACTGTGATCCTCTCCCTCTCTGTACTGTACTCCCTGGTTGTCCCCCACCGTATAACCGTGTGACCCTCTCCTCTACCGGACCCCGGTGGTACCACTTACTACTAACTGTGACCCCTCCCAGTATCTGAACGCATGTCCTGAAGTCCCACACTAGTAATCTGTGAACCCTCCAATACTGACCCTGTTGATAACCCACATTAGTACCTGTGACCCCTCCAGTAACTGAACCATGTGGTCCCTAAGCTTAGTAACGGTGACTGCCTCACAGTACTTCACCCCTGTGTCCCACTTGTAATGTGGGACACCTCCGCACTGACCACTGTGTTCCCCACTAGGTAACTGCGACCATTGCTACCTCCAGCACTCGACCACATGTGCGACCCACACAAGAACTGGACCTCCCCACATCAGTACTGACTTAAACTCCCATGTGGTCCCCCACTATAACTGTGACCCCTATCATACTCTGACCCCTGTAGGTCCCCCCAGTAACTGTGATCCTCCAGTATTAGACCCCTGTAATAAAAAAATAGTTAAGAGTCCCCTCATCATAGTAACTGTGTCCACCTCCAGTATTGACCCATGTGGTCCCCATCTAGTAACTGTGACCACCATCTCTGTGTCCGCCCCCCGACCCCCCCCCAGTCCCTGACTACGATCTCTGTTTTGTCCCGCAGAGTAAACGTGAGTACCCTTCCAGTACAAACTTCCCTGTGATAACACTAATAGTAACTAGAGATAACCATCCAGTACTGACCCGCTGTGGTCCTCCATAGTAACTTAGTACCCAATTCCATACACTGACCCCTTGTGTATAACCCCACAAGTAACATTAGAGATGATCTAGTACTAGACCTCCCTGTTACCTTACACCTGGTACTGTTGAACCTCAACGAATACTATACGGCCCTGTGCTGTCCCCACTATTACCATGAACCCTTCCAAGTACAGTGACCTTCCTGTGGTCCGCCACTAGTATCTGTGTACCCTCCATTCGTACTAGACCTGCCGTGTTGTCCCACTCATATATCCTGTGACCCCTTCCAATACTGACCCCTGTGTCCCCTCACTAGTGAATTCTTGTGGATCATCCAGTTACTGACGCCATTGGTTGTCCCCATCTAGTTAGGCTGTGGAACTCCCTCCCACGTACTACTAGACCCCCTTGTGTGTTCCCACTAGACACTCTCGACCCCTCCAGTTACATGAATCCCTGTGGGTCCTACATAGTAACTGTTACCATGTGTACCTCTAAACTGATCCCTGTGGTCCGCTACGAGGTAAACTGTTGACCCCTCTAATAATGACTGGCCCTGTGTTCTCATCTATAAACTGTGACCCGCTCATACGATCGCCCTTTGATCCCCAGCTAGTAACTATGACCCCATCCATCAATAGCGACTAAAGAGCGTCCTGTAGGTCCCCATCACGATAACTTATGACCACATCAGTCCCAGTACTGACGGCCTTGGATCACCCACATAGTAACTGTGACCGACCTCAGTAGCAGACCCCTGTGGTGACCCACTAGTAACTAGGACCCCTCCAGTTACTGCGACATCCCTGTTGTCCCCACGTAACTGTGACCCGCTCCTGTACTGGACGATGCCCTTGGTCCCCACTATCAACTGGTGAACCTCCTCCAGTATCTGACCGCCTTGGTGATCCCCACTTAGTAACGGTGACACCTAATCCGTACTGAGACGCCTGTGTTACGCCACTAGTAACTTGTGACCTCCCATCGACATACTGGACTGCCCGAATATCTGGTTCCACACTAGTAACTGTGACCCCTCCAGTATTCGACCGCCTCGTGGAACTCCCACTAAGTAACTGGTGACCACCTCACTTACTAGACCCCTTCTGGTCCCCACTAGTAACTGTGGACTCCTCCAGTAATCGACCCGTGTGGATCCCCGACTAGTAACTGTGACCCTATCCTGTACTGACGTCCCCCTGTGGTCCCCACTTAGTAATTGTGACCCCTCCAGTACAGACCCCCTGTGGTCCCCCCACTAGTAACTGTGACCCTCCATACCGACCCCCTGAGTGTCTCCAACTTAGTACACTGGACTGTGGACTCTCAGTTACTGACGCTCCCCTGTGGGTCCCCACTAGTAACTGTTAGACCACCTTCTAGTAACTGACCTCGGTTGGTCCTCCACTTAAGCGTAACTAATTGACAACCCTTCCCGCACTGACTTCCTTCTGGTCCCCACGTAGTAACTGTGACTCCCTCCAGTACGACTTAGCCCGTGTTGTCCCCAAACTTAGTAACTGAGTGCGCGCTTCCTGCAGTACTGAGACCCTCCGATTGTGGTCACCCAACTAGTAAGCTTTGACGCCCTATCTCAGAATACCTGACCACCTGTGGTCCCCAACTAGTAACTGTGACCACCCTCCAGCTCTGCACCTCTTCATGTTACTTCCAGCTAGTGATCTTCAGTTTTGTTGTTTTCTGTTTTTTTTTAATTCCATTATGTTTTAAGCAGAAATTCGCAGTGGTCTTCCACAGAGAAGTGTCACGTCCTCCTTAATATTTTCTCTTCTGTTTTATTCCACTTCCGGCTTTGGGCCCATAAATAACCTTCCCCAGCCCCCGCTGTGTGTGACATCGCTCTCATTGGTCACAATGCTTTCCTGTCACTGTGGGCGTGGCCTGTACTTGGCTGGAGATAAGCGGCCGCCTCACTTTGCTACAGTTCACAACTGATTCTATACTTTGGACTATATGCGCTGACTTCGACCACTGTGACATATTAAGAAGGTTATGAACACATCCTCCTTTTTGCATAATACAGAACAAAAGGATCAAAAATTAAAAAAAATCAAGCTCATTCATGTTTGAATATCGCCATCTCTGTAAAGAGTATCTGGTAGAAACAAATACAATTATTATCGTATTCTCTTTAGCAATACAACACCAGAGAAAAAAATAAATGTCAAATTTACTTGTTTTTACCATTTTCCACAAAGTCACATTATCCTGCAAATATAAATCCTCATTCATGTTCAAAGATGCAAAAACTAAAAAGTTATTGGTTCCAGAAAATGGAGATTTTTTAAAAAAAAGGTTTTTATTTTATTTATTTTTTTAAGTTCTCAACATTAACAAAAGCCATAAACAATTGTTAACTCACCAGAATCCAGATCTGACCTCTACATTCAAAACAGACCATGATCATTAGTACAGAGACAGTGATCAATCCATTAAAGATTGAATCCAACAATAATTGTGCAACTGCATTTTATATTATGTTCTTGACTGAATAAACAATATCGGAATGGGTTTTCCCAGTACATTTAAATATAGGGTAGGGCAGTCAGTATCATTAAAAACTACAGCTTGTCCCATAAAAAAAATATCAGGCCCCCATGTAGATAAAAAAAAAACTAAAAAATAATGGCCATCTGCATATTGCTCGGGATAGGTCTCAAGCAAGAGGGACGTGGTCCTGCGTAAATAGACTAAAACACTACGAAGCTTTGTGTCAGTGTAGTTCTACCTCAGTCCCCAGTGCAGGATCCTATCGACTCTGCCCTTCTGCTCTACATATTGCTCTCGCATCACAATCACTCCAATATTCCTCTCTCCCCATTCGCTCATCACTCCCATTCTTGACCATCCCAACAAATCCCATCCTAGCATCTCTCAATTCTGCCATGGTGGTGGTGTATCTGGGGCCCACAGAGGAAATGATCTCGGGGGCCCACCATTCTGTCCAATGCACACATTTACCAGCCTCTGGTCGAGCAAAAAATGCGCCCAATTTTAACCGACATTAATACCAGATGATCAAAACAGAATGATATTGTATAGAGTACAATAGCAAGAGAGTACACATATCAGTAAATCTCACACTGACAACATATCTATAGCCCAACTAGTGCTTAGTACGCGTGCCATCCATATACCCCCACCCCCCAAATACTAATATCCCCACCTACCTCACATTACAATATCCCCTCGCACCCTATAAGCACCACATTACATATTCCCCTCCACCCACTTACAAATCCCCCACCACCCACATATCAAATATCCTAGCACTACCAGCCCCACATACAATATCCCCCTACCAGAACCACATATCAGTATCCCCTCCCTACCACCCTCTATACAATATCCCCCTCCACCCCCATAATCAATATCCCCCCCACCCACATACTATATTCCACTCCTGCACCCACGCTATACAATAGTCCCCATCCCCACCCACAATACACTATCCACCCTGTGCCACCCACATACAAATATCCCCACCACCCACAGTACAATAATCCCCCTCTCCAACCTCATACAATATCCCACTTTCCACCCACATACACTATCCCCCTCCCACGCCACATACACTATCCCCCCACCACCTCACATACCAATCCCTCCCCAACTCCCACATTACATAATATGTGATAGCCCCACCGTCAGAAAGTCTCACACATACAATATAATATCCCCTCGCACCACCCACATTTTACAATTATCCCTCTCCCCACCACATACATAATATCCCCCTCCACCCACATACAATATCCGCTCAACCACATCACAATATCCCGCTCCAACCCACATATCACTATCCTCCACCACCCACATACAAAATCTACCCTTCCATCCTCACATACTAAATATCCAGCTCTACCTCACCCACATACAATATCCCCCTTACCACTCACATAACAATAATCGTAGCTCACCACAACCCCATTCACGAATAATCGCCCCTCCACCCACAGCATAAACAAATCTCCTCCCTCCACCCACCTCCCAAATCTCCGGCCCACACACGCCCCGATACGCATATCCCCCCATGGCGCACCCCCCATCCAATATTCACACCCGCCACAGCCCACATAACAATCAACCCTCGTCTCTCCACCCACATACAATCATACCTCGCTCCACCACATACAATATCCCCCTCCACCCACAAACCATAAACCCCGCCACCCCTACGATATCAATATCCCATCCTCCACCACTAACCGATAAAAATATCCCCCTCCACACCACACTACAAACTCCCCCTAACAACCCCACATACACTATTCCCGTCCTCCAACGCCACATACCAATATCCCTCCTATCCATCCTCACCTTCAATATCCCCCACCATAAACCGCACATAACACTATCCCCTCCACCCACACTACACTATCCCCTCCACCCACATACATATAGTCGCCCTGTGCTATTCCACCCGCACATACATTATCCCCTCTCTCACCCCTCTGCATAACACAAATACACCGCCCAATTCCGACCCGCATACAATATCCCCCAACCCACCCGCATACAAGTACTCGCATGCCTCCACCCACAATTACAATATCCCACCTCCACCCACATACAATTATTTCCCCCTCCACCCACATACAGATATCACCCCGCTCTCAATACCCACATACAATATCCCCTCCAAATCCCACATACAATATCCCCCTCCACCCACATACAATATTCCCCCTTTCCACCACACATAACACTATCCCCCTTTCCACCCACATACAATATTACTCCCCCGCAACCACCCACATACAATATCCCCCTTCCACCCAACAAAGCAATATCCCTCCGTCCAATCCCACATACAATAATCCCCCTCCACACCACATACAATATCCACTCTCCCCCACATACGAATATCCCCCATCCAATAGCCCACATGACCTACCCCCTCTGCACTCCACATACACTATCATCCCCACCACCCACACTCAAGAAGATCTCCCTCCGCACCACTCACCAAACAAATATCCACTTCCTCCACCCACTATCACAATATCTCCCCTCCAACCCACATTAAAAGATTACAATATCCACCCTCCACCCACATACAATAAATCCTCACCATCCACCCACATACAATAATCCCGCCTTCCACCCACAGACCACTATCCCCCATCCAACGCGCACACATACAAATAATCCCTCGCCTCCATTCCCCCACATCCATATACCCCTACCTACCCAAAGACAACAAGTCCGCCGCGACTCCCCCCACATAGCAAAATAAAATACCCGTCTCTCCATACCCACATTAATCAAACCCCTCCACCACATACAATATCTCCCTCTTCCCCCACATACTAATACTCCCCCTCCACCCACATACAACTATTCATACTCCCTACCCTCGCCACAAACAAATATGCCCACGCTCACCGTGCCCACATACAATCATTCCTCGTCACCTCCCACATCAAACCATATGCCCCTCTCAGCACCCACATACATAACAATACTCTTCTCCCCTTCCACGCCACATAACAAATCATCTCCTCCCTCCAGCCCACATAACAGATAGCCCCCGTCTCACCCACAACAATATTCTCTCCCATCATGCACCCACATACACTATCACCCATTCTCACTCCACATACAATCTCCAGCCTGCCACCCACAATCAGCAAAATATCCACCCTCCAATAGGCCACATACACTATCACGCCACTCCACCCACATACATCTATCCCCCCTCTCACTCCACAACAATATCCCTTCCTCCACCCACATACAATATCCCCCTACCAGCGAACCCACATACAACTATCCCCCTCCACACCCACATACTATCTTAATCCCCTCCTACCACAATACAATATCCCCCCACATCCCACATATTACAATATTCCCCGCTCCCACACTCACCATACAATATCACCCCATCACCCACCTATACAAATCCCCGTCCTCCCACAGTACAATATCCCCCTCCACACCACGATAACATATATCCCTCCTCAACACACCACGATACCATATACAGCCCCTCACTGGTTACCCACACACACTATCCCCTCTCCCACCCCACATACAATATCCACTCTCCACCCACATACAATATCCCCCTCCCACCCCCCATACAATATCCCGCCTTCACATCCCACATACACTATCCAACCCTCCACGCAATCACTATCCCCAACCTCCATCGCACCCACATACACTATTCCCCCTCCACCCACATACACAATCCCCCTCCACTCCACATCCAATAACCCCCTCCACGCAACCATACACTATCACCCTCGCCCCCCACATACAATATCCCCCCCACCCACCTACAATATACCCCAGCCCATCCACATACACTATCCGCTCCACCACGATTACAAATATCCCCCTCCACCCACGATACAATATCCACCTCCACCCACATTACCTTTCCCCCTCGCAGCCCGCATACACTATCTCCCCCCTTCATCCCGCATACACTCCCCTCCTCCAGCACCGCATATCACTACCCCCTCCAGCCCGCATAGCACTATCCCCCGTCCAGCCCGCATACACTATCCCCCTCTCCAGGCCGCATACACTATCCCCGCTGCCAGCCCCGCATACACTATCCCCTCCAGCCCGGCATACACCATCCCCCTCCAGCCCGCATTATCAATAACCCCCACTCACCACGCATACATATATCTCCCCACCACCCCTACAATCATTTCTCCCCTCTCCCGCATACATATCCCCCTCCACACGCACATACAATATCCCCCGCCAACGACCACTTACACTATTCCCCCACCCACTGTCCACAATACACTATCCCCCTTCACTCTACATACAAATTCGCCACCTTCCACCCAGCAATCTACAATAATCACTCCTCCACCACATACAATATTCCATGCCTTCCACCCTCCACATACAATATCCCCATCCCCCACATACAATATTCCCTCCTCCACCCCACATTACCATATCTCTCTCGCGCTCCACCCACATACAATAACCCCCTACCAAAGACCACCCCATACACATATCCCCTCCAACGCCGCTAGTCAATATCCCCACCACCACATCACTCATACAATACCCCTCGCACCCGCATACAATTCCCAATTTCCACCCACTATACACCATCCCGCCCTACACACCTCACATACACGTATCCCTCTCCACCCACATACACTATCCCCCACTGACCCACATACCAGTATCCCCCTCCACCCATCAGTACAATATCTTCCACTCCACCCAAATGAACCATATCCCCTTACACCCGCATTACAATATCACCCTCTCACGCCGCATACACAATCCCCCTTCACCTACATACAATACGCGCACCTACACCCACATTACAATATCCCTTCCTCACACCCACATACAATTATCTCTCCATCCCCCACATACAATATACCCCCTCCCACCCACATACACATATCCCCCTTCCACCCACATACTAATATCCACCGCTCTCACGTTTCCTTGTCCCTGATCAGCCTTTTTGCCCCCTCACCACCTCTAAATACACACCAGCCAAGAAGAAGTCTAACTGACTATCACAGGGTGACAGAGATATTCTCTCTCACTCTTACAATCGAGGGACAAGTTATCGCTGTCACTATAAGCTCGCACAGAAATCAACCTACACAATACACGCCATATAAGAGAGAGCACATAACGAGGTATCAGTCACACCTAGTCTCAGTAGTAATACCTACAAACAACCATGGCCTATCTGAAGCACATAGTAGATGTCATACGCAGCTCAGCTCAGGTATACACTCATACTAGACACCACCATATTAGCAGACCGACCAAAATAGATGTTCAGCACACACGTCATCAGTGTATAAGACCTGTACCAGCACTGCCACTACTAGTAGAACCATACAATTAGTGTTCATACACCAGCTCAGGTGTACTTTACCTCTACAACATTACGACCCATACTAGAAACCGACATAGAGGTCATCCCCCAGCTCAGTGTCACATCACATTACAGGTGACTACAGCGTATCGCTTCCAATATGATAGCATCCAATAATAGCCTGACATCAGGGACTCACACATCGAGAAACATCATTATCTTATGAGATGCTTCTTCTTCTCATGAATTGTTCTTAATTCTCCCATTTTTCCTCTGCATCCTCCACAACGCTCCATAGATTATCTTGTCCCGCACCACAGTCAACACATAACCCTGAAGGAAATTACCCTCACAAATATCTTAAATCTCGAATTTTTCCCCGAATCTCTATACCTATTCCCACCCTCTGGTAACAAACTTGCCAGGGGTTGGAGAGCGAGTACCCCATAGCCTAATATCCTTACTGGGTTGTGATTTGGGGTGAGATGATTACTTAACCCAGCTGAGAGAAATGGCTACAACAATGGGCTGCTTGCCCACTCAATTTATATTACCGAGTTAATGTATGGCAAAGACCCTCAGAAGGTAGGCAATAGGCAAGACTCCCATGTAACTAGATAGGCCCAGTGTATGTAGGTAGATCCCCCGGGCTGTATACGTTGGTAGGCCGCGCCCTGCATGTATGTTTAGAGTGGTACACCTAGGCGACTCTGGGATCTGTAGGTAAACCTAGATCCCCCTATGTAGATAAGCATCGCCCAGGTTAGTACTCAGTTTTAATGGCATCGAAGGGCAACCTTTCTGGTTGAGTATTTGACCCCACGATCGGTAGGAAACTTTCGGTAGTGCTGGTTTCCATCCAGTTACTGTAATCTGTAGTTAGTATGGTGTTCCCCATTATACATGGCTTTATCGAGCAAGATTATCGTACCCCCCCTTTACGTGTAGATAGTACAGGCAGTTAGGCCTCCGTTAGTAGTATACAGGACAGTAAAGGGGTATGCTTGTAAGGTATATCCAGGTAGGCTAAGTTGTGTCCTCTTTAGCTAGTTTTGAAGGTTAACGTTCATTCCCCACTATATGTGTCAAGTGGAGTTTAAAAACCAACATTACAGCCACTTACCATCTCCGGCTTGGCTGTGACTGAGCTAGCCGCCGGCACTTCCAGCCCGAGCATATTGCTAGCGCGGTTGATGTGACGTCACTGCGATCACGTCTACGTCACAGTAGTGGTTAGAAGGCCTAACGCCTGTTCAGCCCTCGCCGGGTAGACTCCGCGGAGCGCATCGCTCGTGTCGCTCTGTGTTGCACCGGCTGACACCATCGGTAGAAAAATGGAAGAGTGGAGCTCAGCGCACCCGGAAGTCGGGGGACACTTAGGCACCTCAACTCTCCCGGCCGGTCCTCTGAGACTGCTCACCGAATGACGCCGGTTCCCGGCGTTCCGGGACCGTGGATGCGGCGGACGGGCCCTAATATATATCTTTAGATTTATTGGATGTATATGAGTATAAAAATTTTTTATTTCATTTCATATAACTTTCTATTATATTTGGAGTGTCCAGCCCCCCAAAAACAGCCAATCGACAACCTAACACGTCACTACAAATCATTCAAAGACGTCCCGGGAGCTCGACGGTCACTGCCTATCTACCGGCGCCCCAGCTTCTCAGGGGGGCCAACCCGCTGGATACATCAACCGTTCGCCCAATAAGCAGCGCCCCAGTACCGAGCCTGGTTATATTTCTACCTTCTTCCAAAAAAAACACAGAACAACGTCCTTTGCATATATCCGCCTTTGTGGGACCGTTGGGTTAACCTATGAAAACCGTATCCGGCTTGACCTTGCGAACCCCTTAGGGGTTGAAGTCGCAACGCATTAATACCACCCGTAGTTCAGGACGCTGTCGACCTTGAGATGGTAAGATGGCTTTATCAGACCGTTCTCTACGCCATCCACCACCACTCTTCTTCTTCCTCTAACTACCGCAAATGTCACCTCTTATCTTTCCCCTCCTTTCTGCTAAGCCCCATCTTCCCCCTATCACAACCTCTTCCATTCTATATCCATCATTCGCCAATCCTTGACAACTCACATCACACCTACTTCCCTAAATAGAACGCAAATTTCTCCCATTATCCTAATTCATTGCCTCACCTTCCTTCAAGAACCACCCAATCTCTCATTTACCGTCCGCCCTCTACCATTACTCCTATTCTCTTATCTCACCTTCTTCCCCCACTATCCATTGATTACTTGTAGGTCTTCTTTGCCCTATCACTCCACCTTACTTACTGTTCTCCATTTCTCATTGCCCTCTCCCATCCACCATCACTCTGGTAATTACTTCCCTATCACTCATGCACTCATCCTTTGTTCACCACTCGTCACCATTGCTGGCCTTTTGTTCTAATGAATCCTTTTAATGTTTGCGACTGTATATTATGTGTAGGGTAACCTGTGCTGTATGGTCATGTATGATTATAGTGTAGGTAACCTGTGCCTGTATGGTCATGTGAATGACTGTAGTAAAGTGTAGGAGTATACTGTGTTGTGTACTGATTGTCATGTTATGTAAATGAATGTATAGTGTAGGTAAGCCTGTGGCGTTGTACTGTCCATGTTCTGTATATAGTAGTAGTGTAGCTAATCCTGGTGACAGTTACTTGCGTCATGTACATGAGGTATAGTCAAGGTAACTGGTGCTGTACTGTCATGTTATGTAATAGAAAAATGTAGTGAGGAACCTTGGACTGTAACTGTCCATGTTTATGTATGTATGTAAGGTATGTAGGTAACCTGTTGCTCTATCTATGTTCCCTGTTTATGTAGATGTATAGTTTGGCATGGACAACTACTCTTCATACTATACTGACATGTTATGTACTGGGAGTATTGATTGTTATTTAAAGTCGTGCTGTATGGGGTCTTATTTATGTAGATTGTATAGTGGTATATGTAATCCTGTGCTGTACTGATCATTATATGTATAGATGTAAAGTGTAGGTAACCTTGTGCTGTACTGTCATGTTTTCTTTATGGTTTTATAGTGTAATGGTCAACATTCCTGGCTTGTCAGTGTTTATTGTATGACAACACTGTATATGTGTAAGGTGCCTGTCGTACTGATCATGTTTGCTGATCGTATAGTGTAGTATTAAATTTTGTTAGGATAGTTTGATAAATCGGTGAGTGGTAAGCCCTCTGTGCTGTATCTCGTCATGTTATAGTTATAGCATGTATAGTGTACTAACCCTTGTGTTGTACAGTCACATGTTATTTAATTGATGTAAAGATTGTAGGTAAACCTGTACTGAGTCATGTTATGTATTGGATGTAATAGTGTATGTAGGGTAACCGAAGTGCTGTACATGTAACATGTTATGATATGATGTAATAGTGATAGGTAACTCTGTGCTGTATCTGATCATGTTATAGTATGATGTATAGATGTAGGTAACCGTGCTGTCATGTTAGTGTATGTAGTATAGTGTAGGTAACTGCTGTGGCTGATCTTCAATGTTATGTAAGATGTAGTAGTGTATGGTAACCTTGCTGTACTGTCATGTTATGTATGATTGTATATTGTAACTATGTGAACCGTGTGCTGTACTGTCATGTACTTTTATGTATGACTGTATAGTGTCGGTAACTCGGGTGCTGTACTGTCATGTTATGCGTCGATGTTATAGGTGTTTAGTAATCTGTGCTGTACTGTTCCAATTTTTATGTATGATGTATATTGTAGACGGTAACGCTGTGCTGTCATGTTATGGTATATAAGTGAGTCAATAATTTAAGGTAACAACGGTGCTACGTACTGTCATGTTATGTATGATGTATTAGTGCTAGGTCACCTGCTTATCTCCTGATCACTTTTATGCATGGATGGATATAGTGTAGGCGTAACCTTTGCTGTACTTTCAGTTTTATGCATTGATGTATAGTGAAGGTAACCTGGGGCTAGTAACTGTCATAGGTTATGATGATGGTATAGTTAGGTAACCTGTGGGCTGTGCTGTCATGTTATGTATGATGTTAGTGTTAATTTGTAACCTGGGCATTGTAAACTATCACGTTATGTATGATGTATAGTTGTAGTGGAGCCTGGTCTGTATTCTGTCATAGTAATTGTATTGATGTATAGTGAAGGTTATCCTTTTATCTGTACTGTCATGTTATTGTTATGATTTATAAGTATATAAGTAAACCTGGTGCTGTACTCTTCAAGTAGGTGTATGGGTGTTTATATGTATAATTGCTGTGTCTGTGATTCCCCGCGAGCTCTGTATTGAAGTGCATTCATGATAGTTCTCCCCATCTCTGACTTTCTTAATAATTACCTCTTGGTTTTTAAATGTTGTATTTGCTATGACCCCATATACTGCCCTTGAAGCACTCTCCTCTGCTGGCATTAATTGATAACTGATTTCACCCTTGGCCAGGCAGCTGCAATGTACACACGATTTATATACACTGACTGCACATAGCAAGTATATAAATTTTTAGCTTGGGTCAGTGTAAGCCTATGTAAGATGTCAGTGAACTCAGATATACTAAAGAAAAGAATATCTGATCAAAGAAATCTGAAATAAGAACAAAATTACAAACACACGAATGGCCAAAGTCTGGCGTCTAGGATATGAATGTTCCTTCCTTGATAAGACATTCAGCTGCATTACTCGTCAAAAAAAAAACAAAAAAAATAAACCAACCTATTGACGCATGCCTCACTATGCGGTTACTATCTTGACAGTCCCATCATTCTATCCCATTCTGGCGTTACCAGCACCATGTATAGCCATCCTGAGAATCGCCATCATGCACCTTCGTCTCCTGTCCCTCACCAAAAACAGCCAGTGTATGTACTCATCAACACACTCTCGCTTTCACCTTTTTCTCAAAGATATCACTAACCACGCTTTGCACAAACGCCGCTCCATGAAATTCCTACTCAAGGCACATTGAACCATCTGCTGTATCTTTTCTTTCTCCTGCTTCTTGCTGCAGATGACATCTCTCCTAACCCCGGCCCACCCTCCATTACTGCTCACCCTACCTTCTCCTCCCATAGAAATGCTGCTAACCTACTTGCTATTCACTGTACATCTTTTCCAGTCCCTTTGAAATCTGCTATGTGGAACGCCCGATCCGTCTGCAACAAACTCACTGCTGTTCATGACCTATTCCTCTCAAACTCCCTCAATCTCCTCGCTCTCACTGAAACATGGCTCCAGCAATCTGACACCGCTTCCCTTGCTGCCCTCACCTATGGCGGCCTACACTTCACCCACACCCCCAGACCTGAGAACAGGCCGGGTGGAGGAGTTGGCATTCTTCTTTCTCCAGAAAAACATAGAAACGCAGCTCACCATATCCAGATATTTGGGCTGCACGGCTGTGGTCTGGAAAGCACCAAGAGATAGCACCAAAAATAGAAGAGATTGCCAGCAGCTCCAATAATAAAATCCAATTGCCTTTATTGTAGATCCATTAAAAAAAAAACGAGAACATCAAGGCCGGAATAGCGGTGGCCTGACACGCTGACGCGTTTCGAGCTATACAAAGCCCTTAGTCGTAGCATGTATACACATAAAAACCATCACCTTATATACCTTATAAGCGCCACTCACCTGTGTGTGCGTAGAACAATTAACCCGTGACTTCCGGCCATCCGCGCATGCGCTCCCGCACTTCCGGGACGCCAAACCACGTGGTGCAGAGCAGCCTCAGCACAAGCTCCGCCATCAAGGCGGGACGTACTGATGATGCGGCCGCACATAGTGACACGTGTAGGCGATACCCAGCATGAATGGGAAGAAACACGCGCAGGATACCACAAGAAACACAGGGATTGCCCACACCCACATCGGAGAGAACAAGTGAAAAAGAAAAAGGAAACCACATAAATGTAAATAACATTTTAAAAAAAAAGGTTAAAATAAAATGCAGGTGCATGGATTTTATTACCAAATATAATTACAGAAGGACACATCTAAAGTTGGTTTTTATTGGGGTAAGACTCCCTAATAGTGCAAAATTGGTTTCATTGCAATGTTGAGACCTGTAGGTAATTCTTCTTTCTCCACACTGCACTTACCGGGCATTCCTCCCGCACCCCACTCCCTTTCCCCCCCCTTTGAGGTCCACACACTCAGATCTTTCGCCACTTTCCCTCAGACTCGGGTTTTTGTACAACCCCCCGGCCACCCCACCGTTTCGGATCATTTGCTGCCTGGATCCCTCACTTTCCCTTACTAAATACCCACCTTCCATCATGGGGGATTTTAATCCCCATTTATGACCCATGTCTCCCCTGCCTTCAGTTCCTTTCACTAACCCCCTTCTCTAGGGTTCTCGCAGTTTACTAACTCTCCCACCCACAAGGATGGGAACTCTCTTGATCTGGTTTTCTGTAACCATTCCTCAATCTCTAACTTTAATAATTCTCCTTATACTCTCTCTGATCACAATCTTACTTCCTTCAATATTACTAATTCTCACCCATCTCTGAACACACCTGCCCGTCTCCCGTTCAGAAATATCCGCTCCATGAACACTCAGGAATTCAGACACCATACAGTCCTCACTGCCTCCAATCTCCTCCCTCTCCTGTCCTGACCTGGCTGTCAAACATTACAACGAAACTCTCACAACCACCCTGGACATGTTGGCACCACTCACACACCGCACCACCAGAGTCAGACGCCCGCAGCCTTGGCACACGCCTCAGATTCACCATCTGTGATGTTCCAGATGTGCAGAGCATCTGTGGACGAAGTCGAAGGTACCTGCAGACTTTCTCCACTACAAATTTATGCTCAGGACTTATCAAACTGCCCTGCATTGTGCCAAACATAAATATTTCACCTCCCTCATCTCAACCTTACACAACAACCCTAAACGCCTGTTTGACACTTTCCACTCCCTCCTCAGGCCAAAAGCTCAGGCCCCAGTCACTGACCTCTGTGCTGAAGACCTGGCCACTCACTTCAAAGAGAAAATTGACAGAGTCTGGCAAAACATCTCATCTCAAACCCCAAGCAGCAGCGATCTGGCCCTTCCCCGCACATCCCCCAGCCTACTCTCAGCTCTTGACCCGATGACAGAAGAAGTAGTGTCCAGGCTTCTCTTGACTGCTCGCCCCACCACCTGCTCTAGTGACCCCATTCCCTCCCACCTTGTCCAGTCTATTTCTCCAGCTGTCCTCTCTCACATAAGTGCAATCTGTAACCTCTCTCTCTCTCCCCTGGGGGTAAAAAGAATGTATGACGCTGTCTTACTTTCGGGGAAACACGGTATCAGTCCATCTGCAGTAAACAAGATCTGAGCTGTCTCTTCCTCTCACAGTTTTTTTTTTTTTTTAAAGCCTAACTTTATCAACAATGACAATATCTCTAGACAAAGGCTCACACATGCAATACATACAGAAGTGGTTGTTGCACACAGTAATAAGTATTATTCCAACACCCCCACTCAACAACTACTTATCCAATTAGTCCCATCATCTTTCTCAAATCTTCAAACTTGGTTCTTGGCAATGGCTTTGTCATGGCATTAGCTATCATCTTGTCAGTTTCGCAGTAGACAAAGTCAATGATGCCACGTTCCACTAAATCTCGCAGGTGGTGATGTCTTACATCAATGTGTTTGGTCCTGGCATTGATCCTTTCACTGCTGGCAAGTTTAATACTTGGTTGTCTTCATAAATTGTAACAGGTTGAGTTGGAGTTTTACCAAGATCCTCTAACAGTTGGTTCAACCAAGTCACTTCTTGACTGGCATGAGCTGCTGAAATGTATTCTGCCTCTGTAGATGATAACGCAACTGACACCTGCTTTCTGCTTGACCAAGAAATTGGACTTTCTCCTAATTTAAATAAGTAACCGCTTGTTGACTTTCGATCACTTAAATCTCCGGCCCAGTCTGTGTCCACGTAAGCTGTGAGCTTTAGATCCCATTTGCAGATATTTTTAGATTCACGTCTTGAGTTTGCTTCAGATATTGAAGAACTCTTTTTAACTGCAATCCAGTCTCTTTGAAGTGGCTTACTTACACGTCGGCACAGAATACCCATTGTCGCTGTGATATCAGGACGAGTAGTTATGGCTATGTACAGAAGTGCCCCCACTGCTTTTTTGTAACTCTCATTGTTAGGTAGTAGATCATCTTCTCCTTCCAACTTTAGGTAAGATGGATCCATTGGTGTTGAAATGCTTTTGGCTTCTGACATTCCAAACTGGTTGAGGACTGTGACAATTTTAGCTTTCTGGTTGAGAAGGAAACTTCCATCTTCTTCTCTTTGGATCTGGATTCCCAGATAATGTGTCACATTTCCAAGGTCCTTTGTTTCAAAATGTTGGTTCAAAATGGTTCCTACTTTTGTAATTTCAACTTCTTCTTGATGAGCTATGATGACATCATCAACATACAGAAGAACATACATCCACTTATCTGCTGTACATTTAGTGTATAAACACGGATCAGCTTGACTTCTTCTAAATCCTTCTTTCATCAAAACGTCATTCATCTTGGTCTCCTACGCTCTTGTTGATTGTTTTAGACCATAAAGAAATTTTTGCAGTTTACACACAAGGTGTTCTTCTCCTTTTTTAATATAACCTTCTGGTCGAGTCATATACACCTCTTCTTCAATGTCACCATTTAGAAAAGCTGTCTTAATGTCAAAATGTCTTACTTTCATGCTTTGCACCGCTGCTATAGACATTAACACTCTAAATGTTGTTTGTTAAGCGACTGGAGAAAATGTAGCATCATAATCTTCTCCATATTTTTGTAAGTACCCATTTTCAACTAGTCTTGCCTTGAATCTATGCACTTTACCATCAGAGTCATACTTGGTTTTGAAAATCCACTTACATCCAATTGCTTTCTTACCCTGTGGTAGCTTGGTAATCTTCCATGTCTGAAGCTGTTGAAGAGATTCCATTTCTTCATCTGCAGCTTTAATCCATTTCTGATTTTCATGGACTGGTAGAAGTTGCATCTCTTCCCATGACTGAGGCTCTGACTCACAATGTGTCTTCACCATGTAGGACAGGTGTTTAGCTGGAATACCTTTGTTGCACCTGTTGGATCTCCTGATTGATGGTTCAGCGGGTATTGCAGTCTCCTCTTCAGTAACTTGAGAGTCGACCCACACTTCAGTGTCTTCTTCCTTGTTTTCTTGAATTTGTGACTGTGGTTGCTTCTGTGGCTCAAGTGGAATTATTGGAGTAACTTCATGTAATTTGAGAGATACAGAGTTTTCATATATTATTACATCTCTGCTGATTGTCACCTTGTTGGTCTCTGGGTGCAGGATTCTGTATCCTTTTTGGGTTTCACTGTAGCCTACCAGGATTCCTTCCTTTGCATGAGCTTCCCATTTTGTATGCTTTTCTCTAGGAACATGCACAAATGCTTTACTTCCAAATATTCTTATGTGCTTTAATTCAGGCTTCTTTTTGTTCCATTGCTCATATGGAGTTTTCTTTGTAGTGATGTGTCCACCGCAGAATCTGTATTAAAGACTCAGGATCATACAACACATAAGAGTCATGTAAAGGAAACACGTGAATGCTTTGTATGCAGGAAACCTGGTAACTTAAAGGCAAATTGCAGAATCTGGAAAGCCAAAAGTGCCATTAAAGAAGAAAAGGACACTGTGTGTGTTGAATCAGCATTTAATACAAGTACAGGCAGATCAGCAAGACATGTATGGTGCATAGACTCCGGTGCCACAAGTCACATGACAAATAACAGAAGTTTCTTTTCTAACCTGGACCAAATCATATAAGTAATTCATATTTTTTTTTTTTTTTTTTTAAACAATGATTTTTATTGGAGAGAAAATGTCAACACTTACAAAACAGTCATATTGCATTAATCAAATAACACTTCAATATGTCAGAATCACAAGCTTAGAAGATATATACACTTCTCCCTTTAAAAAAGAATATGGACAATAAGAAAGAAAACAGCCGAGCCTATCTTAAACAATCACTTTAAAGTCCCACCCCACCTCCCCGCTCCCCCTCAACACCGGAACTGGCAATTTCTGACACCAAGAATTTTACTGTGAAACCCTTCAATCTACATCAAGGATAAGATTACCTCTACAGTCCAGGAATTCCTCCCCTATAACCTCTCTCCCCTAGTTCAGTCAACCCAGATTTAACACAAACACTACCATGTACTCTACTTAAGCACGATGTATAGGTGTAGAGAACCCTTGATATAATGAAATGAAGTTCTGGGTATACCAATACAATTTAAACCAAAACAACTACAGGTATAAACACCTAGAATAAAGATACATAAAACATAACTTTTAATAAAAATAAATAAGAATTGAGAAAGAAAACGAAAAGACACCCTCAAATATACCCTATCAAAGACCTGTCTGCCTCAAAAATGGGGAAATCGCCCCAATAAGGGCGCCCCCACACTGGAACCTAAACTAACCCTGTCCCTAGCTACATCTAAATGAAAAAAGAAAAACCACATATACCACAAATGAGTGCACAAACAAAAAAAGTGCTGTGATAAATAACAATACAACAGACAATATACGTTTGATGTTCAATAATACTATGAATTGATGATGCGTCATAGGAAGATGATCAATAACGCATAAATATTCCAATATTCCAACGCGTTTCCCCCCTAGATACTGGGGTCATCAGGGAAAAATTGCAGTTGATAACAATACGGAACATCTAAGGAAAAAAACACTCCATTTGTGGTATATGTGTTTTTCTTTTTTTTCATTTAGATGTAGCTAGGGACAGGGTTAGTTTAGGTTCAGTGTGGGGGCGCCCTTATTGGGGCGATTTCCCCATTTTTGAGGCAGACAGGTCTTTGATAGGGTATCTTTGAGGGTGTCTTTTCGTTTTCTTTCTCAATTCTTATTTATTTTTATTAAATGTTATGTTTTATGTATCTTTATTCTAGGTGTTATACCTGTAGTTGTTTTGGTGCAACCCAGATTTACCTTCGTCACCTGTCATCCCCTACCCCTAATCTGCCCAAGGAACCGGCCAACTTTTCCCTGAGGTAGTAATCAGAAGTGCGAAAGTGATCCATCAGCTCCCCTATCTCTTCATCCGAAAAAATTTGAATGATAAAACTCTTCCATTTTTTAAAGAACTTCTCAGACAACGAGCTCTTATTTGTTTCCACATCAATCCTATCTATAGTTATCAATCTCTTAATTAACAGAACAACTTCATCCTTTATCGGGACACTCTCCTTTAACCAATTTCTTAGGATACACTTCTTAGCCACCAGTAATAACGTGTGCACCCCCTTGTGATTTAGAAATACTGCAAATTCTATATAAACATAGGATTTAATCAAATATATCATTTGCAAATTATAATCCCTGTTAAAACATAACTTTTACTAGACTATCTAAAATTATACAATCTAAACCCCTTATATATACCACTACTAACCTAGATGATACAGCATACTGTGTACTATCCGTCAGTGGAGTATTCGCCCCGATAAAGGGCGGCTCCGCTTTTATGACAGATAATATCACTGTATACGTGTATAAAAACCTTACATCCCAGCTATCCCGACGCGTTTCCCCCGTACAGTTTTAGGGTTCATCAGGGGATTCAAAAAACTCTCGCTGTGGAATAAGAGTACGCTATATACAACGAATATACAACCTGTCTTCAAACATATACCTCCTATTCAATTAAGTGGGGAAACTGATACTTAGCTTAGAAGCTGTCAGGTATAAGAATGATACTCCCGCAGCTCCCTTTGGTATGCTGGCACCCAGGATAAGAGGGATACAGAGCAAATCATCTCTGCTTCCCTTAAATACCTCCAATGGCCCCTCAAATGTATAACAAACAAGCCCCTAACACTTCCAAATTTGTATGTATTAGTTTATACCTATTGCCGGGTTCCTATGAAGTGTGACTATCTTTGATTTACCCGGCGTTCCGGATATTGGACTGCGCATGTCCGGAAGGGAAAAGCATGTCATTTCCGGTTAGTGCCGCCGGGAACGACACTGCGCATGTCTGAAAGCCGGCCCAGACCATGCGGCGCCCGGCGTTCTAAACACTTCACTGCGCATGTCTGGAAAGAAGATACATGTCACTTCCGGTTAGTGCTGCCGGGATCGTCACTGTACATATTAAAAGTACCGTTTGATCTCTGCGCTGGAGCTCAAATGCGTGCCTGACCAAATATACGGCATAACAGCAGCAGAGATCACCTATGGCGAGTGCACTCGTTCCCGACGCCACCCCGTCTACTCCTATGTATATTGATAGCAAGCTATTGTGGCGGGACGTCTCGCCTTAGTTCTCAAAATTTCCCAGAGCAATTACTATATAACAGACACACATAGTTTAATAAGGGCTTAATACAGGGCCATAAATTTCGGGGTACTAACATTCACTGTCCTCATCTGACTTAAATTATCAGACTATAGGTAATCAATGAATATAATGAAAAAATCATAATATAGTACTGATGCATATCCCATGGTCAGATCTGAAAAGTCAATAGTGGTCCTCTATGGAGAGTGCGAACAAGACCGGCAGGGTGAACAGGCCCAAAGCGAGTCTATTCAATAAAGCAACCAAAATTGGGCAAAGTCTCATGAGGCCCTTTGGAGGGGACCGAATCCATACGATAGATCCATTGGCCTCTTTACATAGAATTCGTCATCCCATTCCCCTCCTCTGGGGATGGTCTCACGACCTCTAAGATCAAAAAGCGCAGAGATTCCCATTCACCATTATGATGTTCCCACACTGTCGGGCTACTGGCGTGTCTCTCCTATTTCGTATACCCCCCAGATGTTCTCCCACCCTTCTTTTAATTATTCTCTTGTTTTTCCAATATAGTTAAGTGGGCAGGGGCATATACACATGTAGATACTCCTTCTGTCTTACGTTGGCAAAATCACGAATGAAAAATTGTTTTTCCCATTAGAGGCACTTGTGAAGGATTAGTTTGTTGTATGTATGGGAGGCTACACATTTTCTGCCCACAATTTTAACCCTACCAATCGGTCTCCTTTCCAACCAACGTGCGTTGAGAGGTATTGATGTTTTAAAAGACTATGGATCAGTCTATCCTTGATAGATTACCCCCCCGATAGGTAATCAAAGGGGTTGAAGGAAGATATCCTTTTTAAATCCTGATCCAAAAATTAAAATTCCCCGTATTTTTTAAGGATATTTTCACACTTCTAGATTTCTGTCGTCAAAAGTTGCAAACTATACGTGCCTTTTTTGTTGTCTTTATCTTCCTGGGTTTACCTTGTAGCAAAGTTGTCCTGTTCTGTTTTTGTGCATGCCTGAAGGCTGATTCAAGGACTCTTGGGGATATCCTCGATTAAATAATCTCTCTTCAGCATACCTGACTGTTCCTAAAGTCCTCATCTCTGGAGCAATTACTCTTAAATCTCAGAAATTGACCCTTAGGTATTCCCTCTCCTACAGGGCAATGATTGGTAACTTCCCAGTGTAACAGGCTGTTAGTTGCTGTCGGTTTCCTATACATATCTGTATGAATATTACCATTTGAATCTTTAATGATAAGGACCCCCAAGAAGGGTAAACATCTCTCCTGCATTTCAAATGTGAAATGCTACCGATTTTGTTTTTATTAAGTTGTGCAACAAAAATCCTCAAGTGACACCTTGACCTTCCAGAGGATGATGATGTCATCAATGTACCTCCCCAGAATAAAATCTGGGGGGGCCATTGATCATCCCCTGGTTGAGGGTTTCCAAGGTTGCCTCCCACCAGCCAGGAAACAGATTTGCATATGCGGGGGGCGCAAGGGTCCCCATTGCGGTGCCCTGAGCTGGTGGAAGGTCTTGTTGCAAAAAACAAAATAGTTATGTCTTAGCCCCAAAGTCAAGTAATTTAAAAAGCATTATGAGCCTGGAATTCTATACTTCTTGTAGAAAAAAAAATATTCTACTGCCTGAATGCCGTTTTCATGTGGGATATTACTATATAAGCTTTCTACATCTATAGAGCCCAATAGTACTTCTTTGTAATCCCGTCCAATCTACGCAAAAGATCAGAAGTGTCTCTTATGTAAGATGGCAATGTGGTTACAAAGTCCTGTAAGATGTTATCTATATAGATCCCCACATTCTGCGTTATTGATCCTACACCTGAGACTATTGGTCTGCCTTTTAATGGGGTATAACCCTTATGGATCTTAGGAATCGAGTAGAATGTAGGTATTTGGGGATTAGAAGGCATCATAAATTTGAATTCTGTGTTTGATATCAAGCCTGTCTCTAAACCCTCCCCTTGTGATTTAGTAATGCTGGAGTCTCTCCCCTCCTATTGTCCTTTACAAGGATATAATGGAAAATTGTGCTTATAGGATCACTCTGCACCTCCACATTCCACACCTCCTTAATCAGCAAAAGAATATCATCCCAATATTTCTTTAGCTTCGGGCAATGCCATAAACCATGTAACAGGTCTGCCTTCTGTAGCTTACATTTGGGACATTCCCTGAGATAGTGTGCTGGGGCATTCCTGAATGAGAGATCAAACGCATAAGTGGCTTTGTGAGCCAAGCGGAAGAACATCTCCCTCCAGTTTTCGTTAATAATAGAAGCTCTAATTTTCCCCCAACCCGCTCTGATCTTTTGCTGGATCTCTGGGTCTCTCAACTCCCTTTCCCACAAACGAAAACAGGACTCTTTAATTGGAGCTTGCACTCTATCACATAATCTCTTATAAATCATGGACAAGGAACCCCCTCGTTCTTGATCCCCTACCAGATCATCAAATACTCCAGCGTTTTCTGCTGCCGCTAAATTTTTTAACCTTAGATTTTACCAAAAAGCCATCACTTGCCAGAATTGAAACCACTTGCCCCTTCCCCTGAAACCGTATCTCTCTTTCATTTCTTGCCACGTATGAACTTAAATTTTCCTTCTCATTGATTAGATCTTCTATAGATCTTATATTCTTATTTCTCCAGACCTCAAAAAACTTATTTTCTCTCCCTGCAGGAAAAGAGGGCAATTCCCAGATGGGAGCATATTTAGAGAGATGCACCGGCAAAGTAAACAGCTTCCTGACATGCTTCCATGTGGCAATAGTGTCTCTGAGCAACACACTCCGTTTAACATGCGGGGGAAGATCTTTAACTGCCGTATGTAAGAGCGCAACTAGGTTCTCCGGGAACGCCAGCTGCCGTTCAAGGTGTAAGTTAGAGAAACCATTGCTCTCGTTCACCCAGTCTCTCACATGGCGCACCAACGCCGCTAAATTATATATTCTAATATTGGGTAGGTTCAGACCACCATCCATCTTGGTCATACTAAGCTTTTTATAGGAAATCCTAGGTCTCTTGGAATTCCATAAAAATTTCACAAATGCTGATTGTAACCTGTTTACATCCTTATGTTTCAGAAGAATGGGCAAGTTTTGCAAAGGGATATAATAAGCGAGCAAAGCTTATCATTTTGATCAGCTGCGCCCGACCAAATAATGATAAAGGTAATGCACTCCACCTTTTCAATTCTCCTAGTATTTTTTCTATCAAGGGCCCATAGTTCAGTTGGTATAAGCCTGAGCTCTGTCTTCCAATTCGTATCCCTAAATAAGTCAAGGAGGAAGAGACTACCTGGACCCCCTCACTGAGCTGTACCCCACCTCTGTAATCTCCTAGAAGAAGCAGCTGACTTTTAGATATATTAATTTTATACCCGCTAAGGGACCCCACTTGATTCAGAAATGTTATTACCTTACCCAGATGATCTTTTGGCGAACTCAAGAAAAGCATCATGTCATCTGCAAAGCAGCATAGCTTGACCTCCTCTCTGCCCACCTTTATTCCCTCAAAGGTATCAGAACAAATTAGATGTCTAATGACCGGCTCTAGAGCGATATTAAACAATAAAGGAGAAAGCGGGCACCCCTGTCGTGTCCCCTTCTGTAGCCGAAAAGGAGCTGATAGGAACCCAGGAGTGTTTACTGTGGCCATTGGTTGGTCATATATAGCTTCCGTAAAAGCCCTAAAGTTCCCTTGTATGTTCATTTTGGCCATGACCGTATACAACCAAGACCATTTCACGTTATCAAACGCCTTTTCAGCGTCCACGGCGAATAGCGCTGGGCATCCTTGTTTACTCCTCTTACCTTCCATACTATCCAGTACCGCCAATACCGTCCTGATATTAACCACCCCTGACCGTCCTTTAACAAAACCGTTTTGATTGTGACCCACCAACTTAGGCAACACAGCCGCGAGTCTGTTTGCCAATAATTTTGAAAAAATTTTAATATCCACATTGATTAACGAGATCGGCCGATAGGAGCTAGGACAATCTGGAACCTTCCCCTCCTTGTGTAGTACCCTGATATAAGCTGTGTTGGATGAAGACATCACCCTCTTTTTACCTATGATCTCCTCAAACACCTGTATGAGCACCTCTCCTATATCATTGCCTAAAAGTTTGTAAAAGCCCCCCGTAATGCCCTCCGTGGGGAAGTCTTCGTTGGGAAGTCTCTGTTGCCGAGGACTCATCCGCCCGGGCTCCCATGGTGAGTCTCCGCGCCGCACGTCCTCTCCCGCCGCTCTGTCCTCACTTCACCGCCGGAGACCGCAACTGCTGCGATATCCTCCTCCTCTTTGTTTCCTGAGCCACGGGGCCCCTCAGGCTGCTTGTCGTCCGCCTCTGAATGCTTTAGATGCCCTGTACATGAGTTGGGTGAGCGGGAGCTCCTCTCTTCTGCTCACATCTCGTTGGCGGCGAAACCGGAAGTCAGAAAAAGTCATCTTAGCCAATGGTCAGCATATAACTTAAGAAGGAATAGAAGATGGCTACCTCCACTGCCAAGTCTCTCCAACAGAAACCAGAAAGATACAAGTAAAGGATGTGCTCTATGTTCCAAGTCTTGAAAGCAACTTGATGTCAGTGAAGAAACGCACAAGACAGGGGAATGTAGTACTTTTATGGATGACAGCTGCATCATCACAAGAGAGGGTCATACTCTTGCAAAAGGAAATATCAAAGATGGATTGTACCAGTTACAATATCAGGAGGTTGTTTATACTGTCAAACAAGAACATGAGAATTGCATCCATGTGTGGCATCGATGTCTTGGGAATAGGGACCCAGAAGCAATAAGAAAGCTAGTTCAGGAAGAGCTTGCTAACAGCGTTACACATGACCAATGCAGTCAGTAGATGTAGTGTACTAGCTGTGTTAAAGGTAAAATGACAAGGAAAACATTTCCTAAACACAGCACCACTACATCAGCACAGCCACTGGACTTGATTCATACTGATGTGTGTGGTCCAATGAGTACTCAAACACCTGGAAAGAAGAGATATATTTTCTCACATTTATTGATGATTACTCCAGATATACAATTGTATACTTGCTTCATAGCAAAGATGAAGTTGCAGAGAAACTAGAAGAGTACCTAGCTGAAGTATCCAACAAATTTGGAAGAATGCCAAAGACACAGCGTGCTGACAATGGAACTGAATACACAAGTGGAAAGTGTTGGAATAATACTTATTACTGTGTGCAACAACCACTTCTGTATGTATTGCATGTGTGAACCTTTGTCTAGAGATATTGTCATTGTTGATAAAGTTAGGCTGTTAAAAAAAAAAACCTCTGAGAGAGGAAGAGACAGCTCAGATCTTGTTTACTGCAGATGGACTGATAGATGCAGACATGTTCTCATGTGTGCTGAGAAGTTATGCTTGTTCTCTTCAAGAATAAAGTTCCTTTTGCTGTTCAACTACTGGATAATGATCTGGAAAATCTGCTGCTAACAGGTTATGGGCCCAGTATCCAAGTAGCCCAGTATCCCAGAACAACAGTAAAGTGTGAACAGTGAGAAGATAAATAAGAAGATAAGATGGCCGCTAGCACCAGCAATCCTGTGAAAGTCTCAGTGCCAAGCCTGACAAACCAGAACTACCAATCCTGGAAATTCAAGGTGAAGATGCTTCTAATAAGAGAAGGTACATGGAAATATACACAGGAGCCCAAGCCTGATCCTCCATCAGAGGAATGGATAGAGAAGGATCAGAAAGCACAGAGCACTATCTCCCTCACTATAGATGATGACACATATGCAAATGTAACACTGCAAAGGACATGTGGGAAGAGCTACAGAAAGTGCACGAAAGAACAAATCTCAGCAATAAGCTTTATCTAATGAGGAAACTGTATCAGTCCAAGTTAAGTAAGGGCCAGAATATGCAGGACTACATCAGAGACACCTAGAAATAGTGGAGCATCTGCGTGGAAAGGGGGGACATAAAAAACTTCCATGTTGCTGCACGTTACTCAGCTTCCCCCAAAAGCTTTGAACACTGGTCACTCCCTTGATGCCGGCCTGATGATGGCTCACTTAGGTATTTTAAAGGGAAAAGCTGTGGATGAATAAAAGGGGAAAAAACAGAGATACAAGCAGCCCACCTCCCCCCCTAGGCACTCTCAATTTTTCGGCATTTTAATTTTTAATAGATGTACTGTTTGGGTGGCGGTTCATCCAAAAATTAAAATTAAAAACCCCCATTTATTCACATGGGGGCCTTTGTAAATTTTAAGACTTCTTCCCCTTCGCCCCCCCTACAACCTAATAGATTGTAAGCTTTGCGAGCAGGGCCCTCACCTTGGTCTATCGTAAGTAGTTTTCTTGTGCAATTGTTTTCTTTTGTCTGTACCAACCCCCTCCAAATGATAAAGTGCGCGAATATGTTTGGGCTATAAAAAAATTATTATTGGAAATAAAGATTATTATTAATTATTACTGTCTTTTTATGTCATGGTATGTGTAGGAACCTATCTGTCTAGCCCCATGTTAGAGGGTGATATGTGGTAACTGTGCTGTCATGTTATGTTTGTTATAGTGTAGGTAACCTGTGCTGTCATGTTATGAAATGATGTAAGGTAGTAAGCCGTGCTGACGGGTAAATGTTATGTTGGGAATAGTGTAGGTTAACCTGT
Source organism: Phyllomedusa bahiana (assembly GCA_025379985.1). Lineage (NCBI taxonomy): Eukaryota > Metazoa > Chordata > Amphibia > Anura > Hylidae > Phyllomedusa > Phyllomedusa bahiana. The sequence goes on along the minus strand of JAODAL010032066.1, from coordinate 18,441 downwards.
GCTGTGCTTTCATGTTATGAATGATGTATAGTGTAGGTAACCTGGGCTGTACTGTCATGTTAATGTTTATGAAAATAGTGTAGGGTAAAACCTGTCTGTCTTTGTTATTAGATGTATAGTGTAGGTAACCTGTGTGTCATGTTATGTATGATGTAAGTGTAGAAACCCTTGTGTTTGTCATGTTATGGATGTTTAGTGTAGGTTTTAACCTGGTGTACTGCCCAGGGTTATGGATGTGTATAGTGTAGGTAACCGGGGCTGTCATGTATGGATGATGTTAGTGTAGGTAAAACTGTGCTGCATGTATGAGATGTATGTGTAGGTAACCTGTAGTCATGTTTTGGAGAGTTAAGTAGGAAAACCTGTTCTGTCTGTATTTGGATGATGTATAGTGTAGGGTAAACCTGGGGCTGTATGTCCATGGTTATGGATTGATGTAAAAGTTAGGTAACCTGGTCTGTCATGTATATGTAATTGATGTACAGTGAAGGGAACTGTGCTGTACTGCAGTTATTATATGTTACAGGGGTATGGAAACCTGTGCTGAACGGTTCATGTAAGGGGTATGATGTATAGTGTAGGTAACCGTGCTGTCCCCTGTCATGTTATGTATGATGTATAGGTAGGTATCCTGTTTTACTCATCATGTTATGTATATGTAAGTGGTAGGGAACCTGTGCTGTACTGTCATGAATGTATGATGATAGTGTTAGGTAACCTGTGCTGTGCGCATGTTATGTATGATGTATAGGTAGGTAACCTTGTTGCTGCAACTGCTTGATTTAATGCTGTATAGTGTAGGTAACCTGTGTGTCCCTGTCATGTTATGTATGATTAAAAGTTCGAGTAACCTGTACATGTACTGTGATTGTTTGGTTTTGATGTATAGTTAGGTAACCTGACTGTCATGTATGGTTTGTATAGTGTAGGTACCCTATGGCTGTATGTCATGTTATGTTGATGTTATAGTGTAGTAACCCTTTGGGCTGTAATGTTATGTATGATTTTATATTTGTAGGTAAACCTGGGCTGTACTGTCATTTTATTTATGATGTATGTGTAGGTAACCTGTGCTGTACTGTATTTTTATGTATGATGTATAGTGTGGAAACCGTGCTGTACTGTCAATGTTATGTATGATGTATAGTGTAGTAACCTGTGCTGTGCTGTCCATGTTATGTTGATTTTATAGTGTAGGGTTAAACCCTGTGCTGTGCTGTCATGTTTGTATGATGTATAGTGTAGGTAAACCTTGCTGTACTGTCATGTTTGTATGATGTATAGTGGGGTAAACCTGTGCTGTATTTGTCATTTTGTTATGATGTAATAGTTTTAGGTTACCTGTCTGTACTGTAAATGTTATGTATCAGTATAGTGTAGGTAACCTGTGCTGTACTGTCATGTTATGTATGATGTTAGTATGGGGGTAACCTGTGCGTTGTCATGTTATGTATTTGTTATAGTGCAGGTAACCTGTGCTGTACTGTCAGTTATGTTGATTATATGTAGGTGAACCTTTGTGCGGGTACTGTCAATGTTATGTATGATGTATAGTGTAGGTAACCTGTGCTGTACTGTCATGTTATTTATGTTTGGAAATAGTGTAGAGTAACCTGTGCTGTTTTCATGTTAATGTAGATGTTTTAGTGTAGTGAACCTGTACTGTTCATGTTATGTATGATGTTAGTGTAGTGACCGTGCTGTACTGTAATGTTATGTATTATGTATAGTGTAGGTAACCTTGTGCTGTATGGTCATTTTATGTTGATGTATAGTGTAAGTTACCTTTTGCTGTACTGTCATGTTATGTATGATGTTTAGGTAGGTAACCTGTGCTCATGTTATGTATGGTGTATAGTGTAGGTAACCTGTGCTGTACTGTCATGTTAAATGTAATGATGTATAGTGTAGGTAACCTGTGCTTTATGTATGTTGTATTGTAGGTTTAAACCGTGCTGTACTGTCCATGTTTTTGAAATGTGTATAGTGTAGGTAACCTGTGCTGTGTCGCAGTACATTGCATGTTTGTGGATCACAACTATTAGTTAATAAATTTCCTATCTTTCCCTTTGACATCAATAGTTAGAGGTCTCCATGGAGGATTGGGAATGGGATCTGTGCATGGAAATCATACAGGAGGATCAGCCACATCTCACAACACCGGGTAAGAGGAGACCTCCCTGATTATAGAGGAGACCAGGTGTGAGGGTCACCTAGATCCTCATCATTTTGATCACCATAAAACAGGGACTAAATTATTGTTTTATGTTCTATAATGGATCTAGTAGGAGAAATCCCCCAGAGGATCTCCCAGTCTTTCTATATTCCCCAGGATGGTCAGAGGAAGAGCAGAACCCCCCACTGGTTTGATCAGGTAGATAAAGCTGAGATTCTGGAAATCCTCTATAGATTGATGTAATGAAAGCTTCTCCTAATCTCCCCCAGCAGCAGGGGGAGTATACGCCGTATCTCATCTTGTTATTGTTGGGAGCGGCTACAAATGGTTCTGGTTCCATTAAAAGATTGTGTAACCTACCTCCTGGTTGGGACTTGCACTTGGCAATGAGATTCAATGTGGATTGAATGTAAAGTTTCTACAATGTAAATCATCCACTAAATAACAGCACAATTGCCATCAGCTCCTCTAAGGCAACAGAATACTGTCAGGGACTCACCATTATGGACATAATCTTTCTGCTTAAAGACGCATTAGTGAAACCTCATCAATAATATGAGGGAAAGTTTGGGACACCAGGGATGAAACCATCTAGAAGAGGAGAAACCACAGTAATGAAAATGTGTAAAGCTGTGACATTATAAATAATAGAATGAGGCAGCTTCTACTTCAGGATAGATCCTTCCCATGTGGGCCACAAAAACCATTCTTCTGTTCAATCCCTGGGGGAATGTTTGGTCCTGTCTGATCGGGGACCCTTAGGAGAACTTTCTTTTTTTATTACAGATTGGTTCCCTGCCTGTCTGGGGGGTTTGACCTTCACTGAAGTGTAGGATAAACTCGGGCTCCTTGTTGCTTTGTCTCAGGTCCTTAATATGGAATCCTTGCAGGAAAGGTCCAGAGGAGCGATGAGTGTGACAGGAAAAACCCTGGATCAGTGTCAGTGACTGGAAAGAACCTTTCCGGAAATCTTCTCTGTTTTTTCTGTCCTTATAAATCGCAGACCCCAAATTTACTTCCAAACATTCTTCCTTTGCTTCCATGGAGGAGATTTTACAATATATCACATAGATCCTGCTGATCTGTTCCCCACTATATTCGGGCCCCTGGTACAAATGTGATCCAAAATTTACAAACCCCTCTGAAGATACAATTACAGTCACAGAACTGGAGAGCAGATACAGATTCAGAGTGAAGGCTGCAGGATCACATAAGAGAGAACCTTCCCCATAGGAACTTACATTGTAAAGCCTCGGTTATCAGCTTGTGGTACTTGGGACCGTAGGGCCCATGTAACAGTCACTGTGGAATATTGGTGTCCATGGACCAGGACTTAGGGGCTAAGTCACTGAGGTGTAATGAAGTCAATGTTTCTGACTTTAAAGGGTTTTGGAGTACATGTACCAACCTTAATACGGTGTTGACATCCATGTTCCAATATTTCGGGGCTGTTTGTTTCATAATAATGCTACAAATGTATTATATAGGATAATGCATCAGCACAGCCTTGGGGGTCACTGATGTCATCTGTTTACAGGATAATTGGCCTCGGAAATGCTGAGGAACACTGTAAAATCTATGATGTAAGGAATATCCTCCTCGCCTTCCAAGAGCCATAACTTTTTATTTTTCCATCTACATAGCGATATGAGGACTTGCTGTTTTTTTTGGTGCCATTGTCCATAACATATAATGTACCGAAAACCCCCAAATAAATTCATTGTGGAGTGAAACATAAAACAAACATAATTGCGCTATTTTTTTTAAAGGGTTTAGTTTTTATGGAGTTCTTTCCTAGGTATAAGTGATGTGTTATCTGGATTCTGTTGGATGATACGATTCTGTTGATAACAAATTTGTAAAGTTTTTGTTATATATTAAAAATAAGTTTCCATTTTGACCAATAACTGTTTTTGTTTTTCTAACATTTTTGGCACGATGAAGTGTAGTTTTTTATTGGCACCATTATGGATTACATGCAACTTTTTTATAAATGGTGTACCCAAATTTTTGGGTAATATTAAATTTAAAAAAAAAAAAACTTTTTTGCCATTGAGAATTTTTTTTCTACTATGGTGTTCAGCACATGGGATAAATTATATATTTACAAACCAATTATGTGTAACTTTTTTTTTTTTTTTTTCTTTTTTCATAAAAGGGCCCAAAAGGGGGATTATTTTAAAACTTTATTTTTTTTTAAAGTTTAACTTGTAAAAATTTTTAATTTGTGGTACTTGACCTTTTAGAGGTGAGAGACTTGTCAAACAATTTTTTCATGAAACCCTTTTTCCTTTTCTTATTTTAAGAGGGTAAAAAAGAGGCCCCAAAAGTCACTACAAAAACTGTTGAGGCTTTCTGGTGCTTATGGAGTTGGCTCAGTGCATGGTCCACCCCTCACCTTTTCCCTATTTGGATGTGTGGGTGGGTTTAAATTTTCAGTGATGAAAGACCATCATTTATTTCGGGGCGAGGGTGATCCCCAATATTCCAATGTGGTCAAAAAAGTGAGGGGAAACTATAGGGCTTGTAAGTTTCCCCCTCTTTGTGGGTAAAAATTGTAAAGGGTTTTTTTAGGAGGGGCCAAACTGGAGTGTCTCAGTGATAAAACCTTATAACACAGAAGCAGGATGGCTTTTGAGGGTCAGTCCTATTTTTATCACTTAAATGAGGAGGTAAAACCCGACTGGACCGGGTTTTTAAGGCTGAGGATGGTTTATTGGGGCAAAGGGTTTTGGAAAAATTAAAGAATCTGGAGGGGACAAACTTTTTTCTTGGCCCCTTTCCCTATAAATGGACACATTGATGCATTCTTTGGATTTTTCTCATTCAAGTTGTTTTTTATCAGATAGAACAAAAGGGAAAAAATTTTTAAGTGTTTGCCCCCTTGGCTGGGGGACCGTTTCTGTAATTTATAAACTTTGCCCACCTTTTTATTGAATTTGGTGAAAAAAAATTGGACTTTTTCTAATGTCTGTTTGGTGCAGTTTCCCCCAATAATCTGGGCCCTTGGTCCAGCTTATACCCTGGAGGGGGGTGCTTGACCAAACAACCCTTTCAATTTTTTTAAAGCAAGTCCATTTTTCTACCACCTGAGGGTTTTTCTATCCAAAAAGTAATAGCCAAATTTTATGATAATTTGTAAAAAAATTATTTAGAAAGAAATATACATTTCAATTGACTTCATTTTATTGACCCAAGGATTTCTTTGAACAAAGGTTGATAAAAAAAATTCTTCTACGATTTCACTGCTTTTTTTTTTAAAACATTTTTGTTCAATGTGAAGTTTTTCACTTTAGAATTTTTTGAAAATATTTATTTTTTTTTGGAAAAACCTTTTCCTTTTTTTTTTTGTAGGTGAAAATGTAAAAAAGAGGCCCCAATGAACCCCTTTTTTCCCCCCTCTTTTATGAAATAGAAGAAATCAACCGGGAAAATGACAAAAAAAAAACCCCAACATCAAAGAATTTTAAAAAAATTTTAAGGGGTCTTTTTTCATCCCCAATTGTACAAAGAGTTTTTAAAAAGTCTTTATCTTGTTACACATCAGAGATTCCCCCCCAGGAGAAAAAGCCATTTTCACCCAGATTTGGGAAATGTTTTAATGTGAAAAATCCCAATCTGATGCCCACAGAAAATTTTCACACGGGGAAAAGCCTTTTTTCATGTCCAGATTGTGGGAAATGTTTTAATGTGAAATGCAATCTTGATGCCCATCAGAGAACTCACACAAGGAAGAAGCAATTTTCATGTCCAGAATGTGGGAAGTGTTTTAATAATAGATTAAATTTGGTCACACATCCGAATTCCAAAGGAGAAAACCATTTTTTTGTATAGAATGTGGGAAAGTTTTTAAGTGTAATAGATCTTATTAGTTAGGAAAATTACACAGGAGAGAAGCCATTTATGTCCAGAATGTGGGAAGGTTTTTAATGAATTTGGCCCATCAAGAATTCACACAGGGGGAACCATTTTCTGTGATTTTGGGAAATTTTTAATGTAAATGAAAACTTTATGATAGAGAAATTTTAACAAAAGAAGCTTTTTTATGTCCCCAAAAGGGGAAGTGTTTTAAAAAGATTTTTTAATTTTTTGGGCACACTCGAGGGAATTACACAAGCGGGGAACCCTTTCTTGTATAGAATGTGGGAAATGTTTTAAGTGTAATACTGATCTTATTAGATATAGGAAAATTCACACAGGAGAGAAGCCATTTTCATGTCCAGAATGTGGGAAATGTTTTAGTCGGAAATATAATGTTGTTCTTCATCAGAGAACTCACACAGGAGACGCCATTCTCATGTACTAGGAAATTACTCTAGATTCGAACAGGAAAGAAACCAAATTAAAGAGTTGGTCCAGTTATTTTGTATTTTTTTTTTATAAATTTGGCCCAGTCTGTGTGTAATTGTGTGTATACACTTTAGTAATATTTTTTGTATTTTTCTTGTGTTTTTAAGCATATTATTTTTACTGTAATGTGTATGGCAGGGAGTGATGATATCCTTACTGCTGCATACACTAGAGTGGAGCCAGTCAGTGTACATGAGCGCTGGTCAGGAGGTCGGCACTGCTATATTGTAGTGAGGGCGGCTAAACATTAGAAATGTCAGCTGTCCTGATGATTTGCACTGGTCAGCAGTATGGCCGGTTCCGCTATAGTGTATGCAGCAGTCAGGGAAGGAACTTAAGTACAGACTATAGTAAAAATATGTTTTACACATATTGAGCCAATTTTCTGATAAAAAATTAAAAAGGAGAAGGACAACTCCTTTAATGAATAGAAATATGAGAACTCACACAGGGAGGAAATAATATCCATGGTCAGTATATGGGGAATGTTTTATCCAGGAATTGTTGGGGAACATCATAGAGGTCAGGAGAGAAGCCATTGTAATGTTCAGATTGTAGGAAGTGTGGCCAGTGTGGAGAAACATTGTAGGAGCTGCCGTGTCATCTTCTGATACATGACTGGACTGCACATATGTGGCACTGAAATGTCTCAATAAAGGTTTTAAAAATAAAATATTACTGCTTCCCCCAGAGAGACTTCTGTTCTGATCTCAGTGACCACTGATAATTGTCACTGGAAGAAATAACCCCCGGATGGGGAAGGTCAGAGGTTTATATTGGAACAAAGAGAACAATTCTCCCCAATAAACTGTTACTAGTGAAGTCACCAAAATAGCATTTCAGATGTGATTGGGTTTTCAAATCAAATATCAGTTGAAGGTAAAAATATCTAGGATTTATTCAATGCAAGCATTGGGAGACATTCATGGAATACAGCATGTGGCATATACAGAGATGTCCCACCCGTCTCCAAGAAAGTTCAAACTTCATAGCCTAAACCCCCTGTTTTTTCTGCAGGAATACATCAGCCAATCAATTTAAAGCATAAAATAAGTAGCTGGTTCTTATAGGCTGGTTTGAACCTAACTTTAGTATATACAGAACTCCTCTGGGTGTATCCCTTCACAAACAAAGAATCTTGTCTAAAGGAGTAATATTTCAATGTAGGAATAGAGCTATAAATCTACACCACGTGTCTAATTAACTGACGCCACAGTGAGAGTCCCCAGTAATGAAGTCTAAATTCCTTTCTACTTAGATCTACACATACCTCTAGTCATTATACGCCTATCAAGAACAAGTTCTACCAATATAATTTAAAATGTAACAAATTTTATTGAAAGATACAAAAAATTAGAAAATTACATATGTGAATAAAATACAAGTAAAAGATGACAATGGAACTACATTAAATTGCGTGGCCTACTGCCTTACATCTGCATAAACTAGAGTCGATCTTAAGGTATGGGTAACCCCATATGGAAGCTATAAACATATTATTAGAACAGCTATGTAGCATAAAAATATAAATAGTAAATACCCAACCTTAAATGAAGGACACTGTAAAGAAGTAGAGCCCTACATCCATTCATCTACCCAGTTTGGGACTCTACTTCTTTACAGTGTTCTTCATTTAAGGTTGGGTATTTACTATTTATATTTTTTATGCTACATAGCTGTTCTAATAATATGTTTATAGCTTCCATATGGGGTTACCCATACCTTAAGATCGACTCTAGTTTATGCAGATGTAAGGCAGTAGGCCACGCAATTTAATGTAGTTCCATTGTCATCTTTTACTTGTATTTTATTCACATATGTAATTGTCTAATTTTTTGTATCTTTCAATAAAATTTGTTACATTTTAAATTATATTGGTAGAACTTGTTCTTGATAGGCGTATATTGTAATACTTTCTAAGTTTTACCCAGAATTATGGTTAATATAGCCCCGGTTTTTTGATAGGTGTTGGTTGTTACCTCTAGTCATTATAAACTGAAAGAGAACAAAGAAAAATGAAAAAGTATGATAAAAAATGATAAGAATTGCCCTCACAATTTCCCCCTTTGAGCAGATATGTGTGATCGGATCCCATGTCTTTAGGGTTTTTCCAAATACACTTTCATGCAACTAACCTGCACTGCCAGACTTTCTATTTACAGGCTTCTTTTTCCCTACCTCCATTCTGGGCTCCTCAGGAATAAAGGGATCACCTACACATATTAAGCTTATCAAACATAGTGAGGTTGCCTATGCCCTGAGGTGACATTATCATTAGAGATGGGCGAATTTCTCAAAAATTCGATTTGGTCACTTCGCCGAATTTTCCGACAAAATTCGTTTCGGTCCGAATTACTTCGGAATGAATCGCTTTTTAAACAGCTAATTTCCAGGTTTCCCCAGAGCCTGCAGGGTGCTTTTAGAACGTTGTTGCCATGCTTAAAATTTGCAGAGGGAGCTTGGTTTGGTCTTCATAAAATGTTTTGTGTTTTAGTATGGACCCCGCAAAATGACTGCCGCCGCTCTTAGAATCGCTTAAATATAAAATTCCCTGGGCACTTAAGAGGGCAAAACTGACCAAAAAACTCAAGCAGGAATGTAGCCTGAAAAAAGTCATGCCAGCGAAAGCTGGAAAAAAATAAGTTTGAGAGCTCAAAGGGGGCAACATTAGTGACAGAGTGTGGAGGTAAACGGCGGCAAACCACAGCAGCATGAGGTCAGACAGTGGCACAATGACATTCTGGAGGTGGCAAAACAGTAGTAGGCCACAGAATGGCACAATCACACAGTGTGGAGGTCACGGTAGCAGCAGCATGAGGTCAGGCAGTGGCACAATGACACAGTCTGGAGGTGGCAAAACAGGAGGACGCCACAGAGTGGCACAATGACAGAGTGCGGAGGGTCACGGCGGCAGCACATGAGGTCAGGCAGTGGCACAATGATATTCTGGAGGTGGCAAAACAGAATTGGGCCAACAGAGTGGCACAATCACACAGTGGGGGGTTTCACGGTAGCAGCAGATGAGGAAGGCAGGGGCACAATGAAAAGTCGGAGGTTGGCAAAACAGGAGGAAGCCACAGATTTGGCACAATGATTTAAAGAGCGGGGGGGTCCCCGGGGCCAGCATGGGGTCGGGAAAATGGCACAATGACATTCTGGAGGTGGCAAAACAGTAATGGGCCAAGAGTGGCAAAATCAAACAGTGGGGAAAGGTCACAACAAACAGCATGAGGCCCTTGCAGGGGCACAAGACTTTTCTGGAGGGGAAAAAAAAAGTAGCGGGGCCACAAAGGGGCACAATGCCCACAGTGTGGGGGGTAGACAGCAGCACATGGGGTCAGACAGGGGACAATACTTTTGGGGTGGAAAAAAGTAAAAGGCCACAATTTGGCAAAATTTGATGAGGTGGGGGTTCCCCGGGGGCAACGCATGAGGTCGGCCCAGTGGCACAATGACATTCGGGAGGGGGAAAAAAAAGGGGAGTAGGCCACAGAGGGGAAACAATAAACAGAGATTTAAAGGGTGACGGCGGCAGGAGCAACAGAAAATGAAGTCAGAGAGTGGCCCCAATAAACCCCGTTTTGGATTTTCAGGCCCCCAGCCTCAGCAGCATAAAAAAAAAGGGGCCCATAGGGGTTGGCAAAAAAGACAAGTTTTTGAGGTGGGTGGAAAACCCCTTTCCCGGGTAAAGATGGTGGTAGGCAGATGGAAAAATGGCAGCAATGTGTGGCATCAGGGGGTTTGGGTGGATCAGAATAGGGGCTGAGGCGGGAAAGTTTAAACCCCAGACTGACCCTTAAGGCATTGGTGTGGGGGAAATCCGGACCCCCACCTTTTGGGGTTTCAGGGATGCTATTTCCTGGCTGCTGTTTGGGGACTGCCCCCCCTCACTAGGCGGGTAAAGGGGGAAAGCTGCTCATCAGGGGACCCCCAACTTAGGTTGCTGTGTTTGGACGGGTACTGGCTCCCGACCCCCCCCCCCCCCCCAGCAGCCGGGGCAGAGTACGTGAGCCGGGAGGAACCCCCTTCAGACCTTTCAGAGGAGGGACATGCCGAAAATTAGGCAAGGGCCAAAACTGGAGGTTTTCCCCAATAGTATTTGGGGTTTTGCCCTCCCCTCAATAGCGGGGGAAAAAGGGGCTCCCTTTTTGGGGCCCCCGGGTGCGGGGGCCCAAAATTGGGGTGGGAGCCAGAAGTATCCCTCTCCCTGCAAAATTTGGCTGTCACTAGCCACCCAAAATAAGATCTGGGGGCCATGGCAAAAAGTGACCCAAGGGGGGGTTTCCCTGCCTCCATTTCCACTGTTAACTCCCACTTGCTTGGGGGGTAAACTCCCTCGTTTTTCCTCACCCACCCCCCACCCCCTTTCCCACCCGCTCCTGCCCCCTCCTCTTGTCACCGGGTTAAAAATCCATTCTTTTTCACCGAAAAAATGCTTCTGCCCAATGCCCTCCTCCCCCTCCATTTCAGCCCCCACCGGACTCTGTGGCCACGAGATGTAGTCGCCACGTCTCCAGTCCCTCCCAGACAGATTTTTTTTAGCAACTGTTTTCCCGGACATTTTAAGCAGTGGAATGACGTTTTCTCCCGGGCAAATAACGTTTGTCCTCGAAATGGCCTTTTCAAACAAACCGGTGGGCACGCATGAGCGCCACTGGGGTGAATCAAAGTTACACGGGGAAATACTTCTGCTGCCTGGAAACATCAAAAAATCGTTAAGGCCTTTTCTCCCGTTCATTCAGTGGTCCAACATTGGGAGGCTGGAATTCCCCAAAGAGTGGAAACATCGCAAATCAGGGGTGTGTTGGGGGAGGGGCCCTTTTTTACCCCCTGCCAAAATCGAGGAGGGGGTTCCTGGCTTTGTAAAGAATTTGGTAAAGTGAAAAACAAATTTCCTGGCCCTTTTTTAGAATAATTTTGAAAATCGGGGGAAGACTTCAGGGCCTTTTCACAACCCGATTTGGGAAAAACCGTGCGCCTTTCCATGGCGCCCTTTGGGCCACCCCCCTCGGTGCAGGGGGCGGACACCATGTTTTCCCCCCATTTTTCCGTCACCCCTGGTTCCGATTTTTCGTTGGCGGGAGAAAGCCACACTTATTTCTTGCTGCATGCCCCGGAGCAGTTTCCCCCCCTGTGTGAAATTTTGTCCGCCGAGGGAAACCAATGTTTTTAACCCCGGGGCCCCCGCTGGCCCTAAACATGGGTTTTTAAAGGCGCAGTACTTGTGGAGGGTGAGATTTGGGGGTGGTGGTTGGGGGAAAGGGGGAGGCCGGGGGATTGGCCCCGGGGCCCCCAGTTTTTCAACGTGGGGGAGAAAGCGGCGTCTCCCGTCCCAAATTTTTTTTTTTTTTTGCCTGGGCAGGAAGCCATTCACCCAGTGGGCCGTAAAAAGGGCATGTAAATGGCCCCGACCCCAGTTACAGCTCCGGGCGGGGCCCCCCCCCGGGGGGCCGGGGGGCCCTTTGGAACAAACCGATAAAACTCAAGGGCTGAACCCCCAAAAAATTTTGTTCTACATAATTTTTTGAAGTGCGGGGACGCCTTTTTGGAAAAGAAAAAGTCGGTTTGGAACCCCTCCATCTCGGGGTTTAGCACAAGCATTAGTTCTCTTTAATGGTGCAGAGTCCCCCATTTGGAAAAAGGGGGGACTGCAATACCAAAAAAATTTTTTCAGACACGGTCAGCTGCTGCACCTTTTAGGATGGTTGGAGATACCCGTTTTTCTCTTTTCAATCGCCGCCCTGGAAAAGGGTGGGTGGCGGGCCCTGAAAATAGCGAGGACAGGGGCATCTGGACCGGGGGGGTGGGGCAAAGAGAAACAGCTCCCTTCTGCGGGTTTGGGGGAGCCTTGATGGTTTCAAAGGTGGTGCCACTGGGCCCCTGCTGCGGGGGGCGGCCGGGTTGGGCCACCAAATCTGAGCCACGTTTCTCCCCGGCCACCGGAAAGGGGACGGGGCATGTGTTGACGCAGGGGCCGTGGGGCCAACTTTTGCTCCCGGGAAAGCTTCCCTTTTCTGCCCACAGATTCTACATATCCCCCTAAATTTGGGGTCCCCCAGGGGGCTTTTGAAAAAAAATGCCACACCCCCGAGTACTGATTTTAACCCCCAAAACCCGCCTGAGTGAATAAATGCCCCCGCTGCCCCCCCCGAGGGGCCCCCTTTTTGCCGCTTTTTTCTTGGGGCCTGCGAAGCGGGTTTTTACCCCCCTGGGCCCCTTTGGCCCCCCCGAAATCAAAACTGTGGTTTCCCGCCCGACTTTCCCCGGCCCCACAAAACCCCCTTGCTGGCTGCACCGCTGCCTGACCCCGCAAAACTGGGCGCCCCTCCCTTTTCCTGAGATGATGGGAAGCCCCTTTCTTCACCCCCGGTCCCAAGTGCGGTCGGGGTTTCATCATAACCCATTTTTGTTTATCGTCACTGCTGTCCTCATCCCCCGGTCCCCTTTGGGATGCCGGGGGCTGCCCCTCAAAAACATGACCTCCAATTTCCACTTTCCACATCTATACTTTGCCCCTACTGCAAGAAGCAGGGGTTTTGGCTGCATTTATTCGCGCCAAGTAGTCTGACTGCCCCCCCTCAAATTGTTCATCCCGTATATGGGGCCCCGACCCCAGACCCCAAGTAATCTCGGGCTGGGGAACCGGTAAATGGGGGGGGCTGAGGACAGGGAGGGCCGTGACCCCTCCCCCTTTCCCAATAATTTTGTTCGAGGTTCCCCCGACTCTTGGGGGGGTTGAATGTCACGGGGAGGAAGTGGATGCCCTAGTAAACCCCAATAAAGAACCCTTGGGTTGCTGAACACCACACGGCCGCTAGTGACAGCGGCAGTTCTGGCTTCACCGAGGCCCTGCTGCGACGTCCTCTTCTGTGCTGCGACCCCGGGGGGTTCCCGGGAAAGTTTTGCCATGCATACTGTTGTTCTAAACTACTGTTTGTTCTAAAATGTCTGAATACTGGGTTTTTCTAAAATGTACGCACTGTTTATGAAGATATCTGTAATGATAAATATAACCCCGTTTTTGACCCAAATGAACCGTAACAACTTGGGTAACCCTTGGATATAAATCGCCTCTACAAATGGCCAGGGGAAAAATTTACTTTAGTGTCGTTTTAAAAACCGTATTTTTATAAATTAAAAGCAAAACAGGCTTAATTACTTCGGGCATGAATTATGCTACAGGAAAAAAAATTTCTTCTTTTGGGGGGTGAAAAAGATGGGTTTTTTGGGGTCACCACAGTGAAAAACAACCTTAAATTTAAACCCCCGGATGTAAATTTAGCCAAACAATTGATCCGCACAAACTACTAGTTTGTAACGGTTACAATGGCGTGTTTTTTTACGCAAACCAACAAAAAAAATTGTAAAAAAACCTTTGCTTGTGAAAAAACTACAGAAAAATGTATAATTTGGGGGGGAAAATGACTTTCTTGGGGTTAACCACAGCAAAAACAACCCCCTTAATTAACCCCTGATTAAATTGCGAAACAAGGGGCCCCCCACAAACTACTAGTTTTTGCGTGTTTACAATGGCTGTTTTTTTACGACACAACAAAATAAAATTGTAATTCCCCTTCCCTTTGTGAATTATGCTACGGGAAAAAAGTATATATTTTTGGCTTGAAAATAAAAGGGGTTTCTTGGGGTCACACACCCAAAAAAAAACGCAAATTAACCCCTGGAGAAATTCCCCAAAACAATTGGCCACCACAAACACTAGCTTTGTAGCGTGTTACAATGGCTTTTTTTTTTCGTACACAACAAAGATAAAATTGAAATTTAAAACCTCGCTTGAAATTTATGACAGAAAAAATTAATATTTGGCGGTAAAATGAGGGTTTCTTGGTCACACAGCGAAAAAAAACCCTTTAAATTAACCCCTGGTTTAAATTGCCCAAAAATTGGCCCCAAAATATATTTGTAGGTTTAAAGCTGTTTTTCTTTTAAATAATCACAGGACGGCTTAGATCCCCCTTGGATATGGAATTATATGCAGCCAGTGGAAAAGCACCGGATTTCAATCCAATACCCAAAAAATCAAATAGAATTAAAGAAACACCCCCTTTAGACCCAAAACGAAAAACCCCCACAAAAAACGCTTATAAAAATCATTCTTCATGAAGCTATTTACAATCAACCCGGCAGCCCTTCCCTGATCATACGTGAAGGGGTGTGAGCTCCCCTCGCGCCCGACTTATATATGGGTGGGGGGGCTCACGAATCCCGCCGGGCTCTGATTGGGTTCATCCTTTCACATGTCTGCAGGCTATGCCTTTTCCTCCCCCAAATTCTTTTCCCCCCTGTAATCCAGGTCCCCGCCATTTTATCAATAAAAACACACTTCGTTTACCCAAGTACCCCCAAATCGATTCGGTCCGAACCGAAGTTTTCCTGTAATTCTAAACGAATTCCACTTCGTTAGAATCAATTCGCCCATCTCTAGTTATCATATTCTCCAAAGTCACGGCGAGATACAACTATTCTATTATACACACATCTCATCTCCTTTTACTATCCCCGAATCCTCCAACCATATTCCATAACCCACATTCAAAGTCATCACCATTATCTTGATTGCTAAAAGTCCCATTTCAAAATGCAGGACTCTTGTCACCATTTCCAATAGGGAGGTACTTGTTCTTTTCCCATTTTGGATCATGAGTATCTACTACTAAGCAAGTTGCTCCTACATTAACATGGGTTTGTACATTATCACAAACGAATGCCTTTCCTATTGACGTTTTCAGCTCAGGAGCCTATATTTTTCCTATCGGGACTGGTACTCTGAAATTCCCAACCCACTGTACAAAGAAACTCACACTCTGACTCTCATCTGTATGTGTTGTGAGGCTAATTTGGAAAAGGGTGAATATGTCCATCCTGCTATGAGTACTCTAGTGGTATTCCATCGTTGGTCCATTTTTGGAATTGGAGCTGTACCTTCCATGGGGTAACAAAACATAGTAGACAGTTCCTTCCAGGTTAATGGAATAACTAGTTAGGGCAAAGTGTCAGTATTCTCTACAAGTGAATTATGATAATTTATGATGTTTCAGAAACTTAACATCCCAAGGATTGTTCAGCATATCATATAGTGTGTAAGATACCACTCCCATGTGGGCCAACAGTAAGAAGTAAATCTTTCGTCATTTTTTTTTTTTAATCACGGGGAGGAATGATCATTTTTCCATGGCTGGTGTGGACCCAGTTGTTCTTTCCCTTTAGTTTCACAGAGGTCTCAGTTTAGAGCAGAATTTGGAATGGGTTGTCATAATGAGGCTCAAAGCTCCTTCTCATATGTCTTTTAAGGACTACCCAGTCACCTGTCTCACGGTTGTAGCTACTCAGGTCACTGCTCAGATCTGGAATGG
Organism: Phyllomedusa bahiana; assembly: GCA_025379985.1. Classification (NCBI taxonomy): domain Eukaryota; kingdom Metazoa; phylum Chordata; class Amphibia; order Anura; family Hylidae; genus Phyllomedusa; species Phyllomedusa bahiana. The sequence continues at coordinate 2,544 of JAODAL010032066.1, read as the reverse complement.
AATCACAGACTTGGTCATGTACTCCTTTAAGGTGTTTATGTAGGGCCTGTACATATCCTCTCATACTGCTGGGTTGCATCTATAAAACCTGTGGTAAATAGAGCCCTGTCTTGGGGGGGAGTATAAAACATCTCATAGGGAGACCGTTTTGGTTTCCTATGAGTTGTACAGCAGACTGAAAACAAAGCTAATGACAAACACTCTGCCATGGCTTCCCTGTTCAAAGCTTATTGCCCACACTCCACAGACCACCCTCATTTAATTGGGCTCCCTGTTTCTCCTACTCCACCTTTTCAACCTTCTGAGCTTGGGATTAAAGGGCTTTAAGGACATCTGGGGTGACAGGGTATATTGTGGACACGACCTGTATGTTCACAATATCCTTAAGCCTTGGCTTTGTTGCAGCCTTTTTAGCCGCTTCATCTGCTCTAGCATTTTCCCTTGCTTCGGGGCTGTCAGATTTTGTGTGTGCCCTGACCTTAATTATTTCAAGCTCTGTAGGCAATAACAGGGCTTAAGTCTCTGACACTTTCTGCATTCTTGTTGGGTTTACCACTTGATGTTAGGAATGCCTGGGCTCTCTATATGGGACAATTATCATGGGCTATTTCAAATGCATACCGTGAGTCTGTATATATGTTTGCACTCTTACCCTCAGCCGCTTTACATGCTTTTGTGAGTACTCTCAACTCCGCCTCTTGAGCAGATAAATGTGGCGGAAGTGTTCAGCTTTTATTACCTCGTGCTGCGTGAGCACCGCATATCCAATGTGATACCTGCCATCTCCCTGGTACCTGGATCCATCAACAAAAAACTCAAAGTCTAGATTAGTGATTGGGAAATCCATCACGTGGGAAACTCCTGTTGTTTCTTGTGCCATCAGGGCCATACAATCATGTTCTTCCTTGTCTATACTATCAACTTCCTACCCCTTTGGGTCTAGGTTCAAGTGCAATAGAGTAGCAGGGTTCAAGGTTTTACATCGAGTCAGCGTGACATTTGGGGGCATCAGTAATGCACACTGCAGGCGTAGCTGACATGTCATAGCAATATGTCGTGATTGCACCTGAGAAAGAATACCATGTACATCAACTGGGGTATGTATTGTATATGTACGCAATAATTCAGTGCAATCCCTGAGCCTTTGTGTAGGAGTACTTGTACTGCAGTGACTACCCATATTCATGAGGGGGCTCCTCACGCCACTGGATCTAATCTATCTTAGTAATATGCTACTGGTCTCTGCTGTGTGCCATGTGACTGTACTAGGACTGCCATGGCAGGACCAGTCTTCTTAGTGCAATAAAGTGAGAACCGCTTGTCCTAGTCAGGTGTGTACAGGGCAGGTGCAGAGGAAACTTCAAAGTTTTGAAATTGTCAGGTGTCTCTTCTGTCAGCTTAAATGGCTGTGTGCTCAAAAACTCATAAAGAGGTTGAATATACAAAGAAGCAGAGCGTATCCAAGGTCTACAATATGATATTAACCCCTTACCACCAGAGCCAGTTTTGGCCTTCCTGACAGAGCCCCAGTTTTAAAATCTGACGTGTCACTTTATTTGAGAATAACTTTTTGACACTTTTTCCCATCCCAAATGATTTTTTTTCGTACACATTGTCTTTAATTAGAAGAAAATTTTGGCCCAAAAAATCCTTGTTTTTTTGTGAAAAATATCAAAATATATGAAAAAGTGGAAAAAATTGCAATCTTCAAAATTTAAAAATTTTTTTGCGTGTAAGGCAATAGTTATGCCACTCAAAATAGTTTTTAACACATCCCACCTAAAGTGTATGTTGGGGGCATTTTTTTTATTTTTTTATTTTTTTCCACCTTAAGGGGCTTGGAAAATAATATAATTTTTTTACATTTCCCAAAAAAAATTTTCCCAAAAAAGATTTTTTAAGGGGGCCAGTCCAGTTCTGATGGGCTTGAGGGGTCTGATGTTACCCCAAAAATACCCCCCCTAAGAAACTGGACCCCTTAAAATTTAAAAAAAACATTTTGGAAGTTTTTTTTTCCCCTTTGTTTTTCCCGAAAATTAAAACAAAGGGGTGAAGTTTCAAAACTAATTTTTTTTTTTTTTGCAGTTTTCAATTTTTTTTTCATTATTTATGCTCCGGGGGTGTACCATAAATGCAATTCAACTAAAAACTCCAGGTTCTCCCTTTTCAAGATATCCCATTTTTGCCCTATGCGCTATTTGGCTCAAAAGGCCCGAATAGGGGAGCACCACCAGACTTGGGGTTCACTTTAAATATGATTTTATTTAGGGGCCCCTTACAGGTTTTCAGCCCCTAATCCCTAAAAAGACCTCATATAAAACTACACCCCTTAAAAAATATATCCAGGGGGATTGAGTATTTTGACCCCCCAGTGTTTAAAAATTTTTTTAAAATTAGCTCTAAAATAATAATTTTTTTTTTCCCAAAAATCTGCAATTTTAGCTGAAAAAAGTTTTAATTTTTTCTGGGAAACCTGGGAAAAAAGGGATCCAAATTGTTTACACAATTTTTTTCCAAATTCACAAAGTTCAGCGCTGCCGGGCG